>JAHBBA010000284.1:0-31793 GCA_018806925.1 Skeletonema costatum | reverse complement strand
CCCTCAAGGGAAAGTCCATGAACATAGATGCCTTCATCTGGTTGATTCTTGACTTGACTTTTACTCTCAAAGTTTGTAACCTCACTTTTCAGTACCACATCGTCGAGAGCCCATTTTTCACTCTTGTGCTTGCGGGTTACTTCTTGCTTCATGGCAGTCAAGAGGCCAGCTGGATTGAAGAATCCCGAGAACCAGAAACTATTGGGCGTCCCGAGTTCAGCCACTTTCTGTATTGATCATCGCGATTGAGCAAGGAAGTGAACCATAGTCCTAGGCTAGGCAATCGCCAACTGAACTCGTCTCCTGTCAATGTATTCTCCCAGTGCCAGGGTACTGACGCATCAAAGATACTTTGAAGAGTCTCTTGGAGCTCAGAACTCATCACAACCTCACCCTTGATTGCAAGCTGTAACTGTGTCAAAGTGAAGCGCACCTTTGCAATGACATTTTGGAAGCGTTGAATCTCTTGAAAAAGAAAAATATTCATAGGTACTGTCATTCCTCCCAGCTTCTTGATCTTGACCTTGTAGTCGTCTTCCTCATAATCTTCTGGAATGCGGCTCAGCAATTCAGATGCTTTCTCGTAAACGACATCTTCTCTTGAAACACCACCATCGCCACCTCCGCCTTTTGGCTGAGTGTCTCCGAGTGTCTTGAAGAGAGCATTTGCTTCCTTGACGCAGTAAGTCAAATCAGCATTTGGATGGAGACCAAAAATCTCTGGAGAATCGTTCTCGGGAAATTGCTCAATGTACTTCCTAAAGTCTGTGTGCTCTGTGAATGAGTTCACCTTGTACTCAAAGTCATCAGGAATCTTCAATAGCGGTGAGGCTGGAGTAAAGCTAAAATCATCCTCACACGTTCTTTCCGTGAGCCACTCCTTGGTGTATGTTCGGAACAATCGTACATCCAAGCTATCGGTAATCTTTCCGCCATACTGAACATCGGATACCATGTATTGGAACGTACCCCAGCTGATCTCACCATTGTACAAGTGCTTCTCCAAGAATAGCATGCAGCTCTGGAGGTCACCATTGTTATATTCATACGGAATGCACCATCCAAGTGGTCCAAACTTGCGACGCTCTTGAACAATACTGTGGAGGAAGCACAGAGCGAAAATAAGTTGCCTCCATAACGGAGGTGTCAACTCTCCTCTAGTCGATCTGATCAACCATCACGCCAGGTGTGTAGCTCCTTAGTAATCCAGCTCGAAGTCAGCGGGTGGTCATTCGTTACCCCTTGGAACACATTTGAAGCAAAGCCAAGTGGGAACTCTGGTATTTGGTCAAAGCAGTAATGAATAGTTCGGAAATTAGGGTCGCATGCCTCCCTTCACCTTGTTTGATCAGTGACTCCATTTCATTCATCAGGCCTAGACCAAGCTCCAATTTTTGCAAGAGTCACCCATGTGGCCGTTCACAATACCTGCATTGATAGCCTTGAGAGTCAAAGGGGGTTCTTGGCCTTCTCCCAACGAAATCACTGGCAGGAGGAGGTAGCTTCTTCTTTCTTTCTACCCAATTCAATGATGCGCATCCGTTGGGTCAGAACCTCGCCTGAGAAGGAAAGATTACGGGTACTTCGAGGTTCCATGTCGTCATTATCCCATCTCAATCGTATCCGTCGACGGGCTCGACACATGAAGCTCCCATCTGCTTCGATATGCGGATGAACTCCTTGGCACATGAGAAGGCCTCCTATCCAATCGAAGAACACCTCGCAAGCAATAATCGTAGGAATGGACCAATATCGGATTCGATCGGTACGGTGCTCTGTTCATGAGTCTGGAATATCGGGGACTTGCTCTGGCCTGGATTGTCTTCATAACACCAGTTTTCCATCCACTCACTCTCATTGGCACACATGTCCTTGAATTAGATTTGAGTTAGAAATTGATTGCTCTCACCACAGTTGGACAAATATTGAGGCCAACTTTCGTCGCTCATCCCATTGGAATGGTTTTCGTGTCTGTAACGCTTGTTTGATATCCAGGTCGGCTCCGCCCCTCAAACGCAATGTAACGTCACCTATTCCTTCAAATGACCTGGCAGCAACAAGAATCTTCATTGTATGACCAAAAGAACAAAATGTCAACTTGTGTCCTTGCTCGTAAGACCACGATTGATGTAACGATCACGTCATGTATGTCCATTGTCCTCGATGATATTACGAGACTCGTTTGCCTGGCTAGCGGTTGCCTTGCCGTGCCTTGGGTCCCATGGATCCCATATGAATAGCTTCGAGGAACTGAACCGAACTCGGTATTGGTACATGACCATATCACCCAAACTCATGTCCACAATACTAAAGTAAAGGACAGAGTCCTCTCGTAGGCAGCTGGTTCGGAACTGTTCTCCGTTTTCTCGGCAATGGTTTGTGATCTGGTTTCATCGGCTGCAATCAGCTTGGAATTGACTTTCTGCTAGCCTTGGCGCTTGGTGTGTTGGCCCCAAGACAGAAAACGAGTTCTTGTCGTCGTCCAACAAATTCCCAGTGTTGCTGGTTAGTCGTTCTAGCAGGCTAAGCATCGAGCCAACATCAAACTCTTCGTGTCGCATTCACTTCTTCCGGCCCGTGTGTCAACGGCTCCTCCAAAGGCCTTTTGCTCCTTGCTGGAGTGACTTTGCCGAGCAATTGCTCTTCCAAATCCTTTCTGGGTCACAGTAAAGTCAATCAAGGTCGTCTTTGCCTGGAGCTCGGGAACTAAAAGCTTGGGTGGGCAATCGAGTGATGAAGTACAGCTTAAAGTTTGGATCGTATTCGCTGCATCTTATCGCTCACATTCACGTACAGTTCGTGATCCTTTCTTTATGACTTTTGCTTTTCCAAGACAGGATCAAGCCATTGGGTCGAATTTCATCTCTCCACGCCAACGATGGATGAGGCTTTTTGGCACAATCCCCCCATGACAAAATTCCAACTTGTCTTTGGAGTTTTGACCGACAAGCTCAACATAACGTGTTGTCCATTCCAGGATGGCAAATTGGAAGTCTCCTTTATTTCCTGATCCCATTCAATGCCTGACCTTGTGGATTCCAACCAAAAGAGGAAATCGCGTACTACTCGTAACAAGAATTTCCATTTTGGGTGGAGAGTGGGATCGTAGGAAGCCGTCCATATTCCAATCTTCCAAATCGTACCCTTACGTCCGCTAGGAATTCAAGGACATCCGAAATTCTGGCGTAGCCGGGACAATCTGACGAGCAAGACAATCGGCTGTAAACTTCTCATTTGATCATGTAGTCCCTGAATTTTTGTTGAAGGGACCGCAATAGCTCATGAATGCGCATCCAATTGCAACAATCACCAACCAAGCGGTCGCTTTTGGTTCGCTAAAGTTGGCTGCATCTTCGTCCATCGGGCACGCTCCCCAGCCAATCCATTGATCAAGGCAGATGCTTGGTTCATCTTCTTTTGTAATGCCATAGCTCCTTCTTCGATGGTTCGCTTCTTCCCCATTTGTTCGTCAAATTGTCTTTGGAGCTCGTTGAGCTTTTCATTGCATGCCGCTAATCTACCCTCGGCCACTGCCAAAGCCTTGTTGGCAGCCTCCATTTGACCTTCCGCGAGTGCCAGTGCTTCCAACTTGGGCTTGACAATCTTGCTTGCTTCGTGGTAGTACTTCATTGCTCTGACGTAGGTACAAAGACCTTCTGCTGCAGTACTGGCAATTCTTGGCCACGGCTGGGTTGAATTTGTTCAACCCCAACGTAAACTGATAGGAATTCAATCGTCTCGTCGTTCATAACGTCTTTACCCGCGTTGCCAAACTCTACCAGCTGATTCAAAAAAGTTTGGATTGCTCATCATTTTCAGAGCTTCCTTGAAGCTCGGCTCAAAACCAGTCGATCTCGGTCCTTGGCTATATTGACTTTGGTGTGTTGAATTTTTGCTCAGGAGGCAACTGAAAGAGGATCAGGACAACCGTCCAAATACGAGTTTTGATAATATCACTCGGATTTGACAGCTTCTTAATCTCTCCAATGTGAGCAGGCTTGATGCTATTAATGGCAGCATTTAGCCTCGTCGACAAAGGGCTGTGCCTTGGCAAGATCATTTGAACAACTTTTCCTTCCTCCAAGGCAATCCTGGTAGCATCAGCTTCGCACTTGGCTTTTATACCAGACACTTGCTTCTCCCTCCGTCTTCGCCTCGGCAGAACTAACCTCGAGACCTTCGAGCATTTTGTTTGTACTCACAGTGGCCTCTTCAAGCTTCACTTGCTCTTCAGCCAGTACGACCTTCATTGCCTCCACATCTTTGGCACCTTGGATTAGTTTCTCCAATCCCAAGTTAACTCGACTTTCCTTCTCCTTGAGCGTTTCTCAAGCTTTTTGTGGTACATGGCCTTGTACGCCCGAAATAAAACTGAGGTAACTCTTGGGCGTCTGGTAGACTTGGCGTCTCATACTGTTGAAGTATTCATCACAGACGTCGGTCACCATCTTGTGCACTACTCCCATGTGCGTCATGAGTGATGACTTGACTTCTTCCGAACAATCTAGTGGAAAGTCCTTGATGAAACCGTGACTAACACTAACGAGGGCTTCTTCGGGCCAGGGCAAGAACCAATCGATCGTCGGGCCACTGACCAATCCAGGGAACTTGCGTGCTCGGATGGGAAACTTTGGATTCATTGGAGACATGCAGAGAATAATATGCAAGTTATCTCTCACTCGATCTGTAAAGTATTGCCGCAGATTGTCTTGTGTTTCCTCCTCGCCTGGTCGGTCTCGCAAGAAGTCCAATCGAATGTCAGCTGTCATTGCCATCATTTCGTCCTTTGCAAAGAGACCTGGAACTTCGCCGGTAGAGAGTATTGAGTTGATGGTTTCGAGAAAGACCTCGTCCTTGATTTCACTCTCAGTGAATAGGAATGTGGTGGGCTGATTCTTATGACCAGCATTCTTGTACAAGATGCGAATGTCATCCATCAACGCATTTCGATTGTATTGTTTGGTGAGTGTGATTTGGAAGCACATTGCTCTTGAAATAAATGATGCCAGCCTAGTCAAACTTTGCTTCCCGCTGCCTCCCACACCCACTAGTAAACCACTGCCGCGAGGTATTTCGAGCAATCGACTAATTCGTAGCATGTGTTTCAATGCGTCTTCGAACAGAACGAGTTCCATCTGCTTCGATGGGTACTCCTCATTATATTTGTCCAGGAACATGCAAGCACGTTCTCGGATCATTTCTAGTGTGCCTCCATCTTCATATATCTTGGGCGCTTCTTCCACAAGTATCTCATCTTCATCGTAAATGTCATCGCGAAGGAAACTGACCATGAACTTTTCTTTAGAGCACGCATTATTGTAGAGCTCTTGACCAAAGATATCTTGGCCAATTTCATTGATGTACGTGCCGTAGTTGTCCTTATCTTTTTCGGTAGCAAGCTTATCGCAAAAGACTCGATCGCATTCATGCCGCCAAAGTCCCAAGAGCATATTTTGAGGTGAGAAGTTCTCCAACAAGCCTTCCTTGGCACGCAAGCCACCCTCTAGAATGGATTCCTTGGGCGTGAACAATATGCCTTGAAAGACTCTGCTCAAATCACGCATGTTAAACACGTAATGAAACTTGGCAGGAGTAGGGAGCATTTTCGTCTTCATGGTTCTCCAGAGACGGATAGTAGCATCGGTCAATTTGCCAACAACATTGAGTGTCTCTGCATCAAAGTCTTGGCCTGTAAACCGCCCGTCAAGCATTTGACCGTAAATGTCATTGATACTTGTAATGCTTGGTAACACCAAGTTAAAGATGAAGAAGTTCCTCTTGAGTCGATTGGGAATATCATTCTTGCCACCACCAGGGTGTTGCATGGCTGCAAGATACAGCAGATCCTCACAAGTCTTGAAGTCTCCTCTCTTGTCCTTGTCAAGGAAGTAAAATCCTCCATACTCAACGAGCAGACGCACTAGCTCGAGAGTAGTCTGGTCGCCCCATTTGTTCACCTCTGGCATCGATACGTCATCAAAAAAGATTGTCATCTTCTTCCCATTGGGCGGTCCAAAATTCTTTCCACCTCGTTTGTCCAACTCGGCTTCGATAGAGTATTGTGCCATTCCAGGAGTAGTAGCAGATGAGAAGTTGATTCGTTTCGTCAACATGTGATTCGGGTCTTGCTCTCCAATAAACATGAGTTGTGTGCTTGTCTTAGCTGTCCCTTCAGCTCCTACCACGAGAACTGGTACCTTTTGGCTATGAATCGTCCGAATGACGTGTTGAGCTCTCGTAGAGTCCATCGTGGGAACAAGGAGATTTGAAAAGTCGAGGCGTTCGCCCTTGGGATATGTCCAATGTGGAGGCTTCCACTTCTCCCATTCTCCACTTGATGAATCGACAAAGTACTCAAAGATTGTTTCCCCCTCGTCTACTTTTGGCATCACCGTAGGATCACGCTCACGAAGCCAAGCATCAAATTTCATGCGGTCTTCCGCTTCAAGCAATGCTCCAACACTCCAACAGAGACAGTAAACAAATACTCGTTCCAATGCCACAGTCGAAGTCGACGTCGAAGTAGTAGCATCTTGACCTTCCGTCAAGCCTTGGAATAGCTGTGAGAAACTTGATATTCTTCCAACTCGACCTTCTTTCATGACTTCTGACGTATTTCGCTGCAAGAAGCTAAAGCATGGACCTGGATCTGTAGGAGTGCTCTTGCCTAGCCATTTCTCAATCAGTGATCTCAACAGTGTCTGTCGATCAGAGTCTGGTCTCTTTCGCACCCAAGCTTCCAATACTGGGCCCCAATCCAAATCCGTGTCACTTACATAAATAATTCCAGCTCGGGATACCGTAGCTGGAGATGCATTCACAAGCGTTTCAACTTCAAACATAATCTTGACATTGTCTGTCATGGGGATGCGATCGCCATTGGCAAGCGTCAAGATCTTGTTATCATCGAGTACAGTATTGAGATCCTCAATCCAAATGGCATCTACGGGTCCATCCGCAATGATCCAAGTGTTGAAATTGTTGTTTCGGTTGTTGTATTTTGCCCAGATGGCAGCAAATACTCCCGTAGTCCATTCTCCACTCATCGGATCAGTTTCACCGTACATCTCTTGGGCTCGGATCGATTTAGGGTTGAACCGAACGTCCTTGTATTGGATCCCCTCGCTCTCCTGCAGCGTATCCTTGAGGCATTTGAATATGCACGACTTTCCACCCCCCGAAGGACCAACAAGCATGATGCCGTGACGCACCTTGGTCGTCTCGTACAACTGTTTCACCTTTAGTACCCAATCATCGTGATGGACGAGACCATACTTTTCCACTACTTTCTCAAGGATCTCTTCTTCCTTTGGATAATTCCCCTTTGGAGGCGGACTCATGCCAGGGAACAAATCAGCCAAGAGAGACAAAAATAATGGCACATCTTGTGCAACAAGCTTGGAGAGGTTCATATCTCGAACAGTCTGGTACACGAGGAATGCCTCGGGCTTGTCGAGGTTTTCACGTTTGGTCGCACCCATGGTCCGAAGAACAGAAAGAATATTTCGCAGTCCCCAGTCATAATGTCGCTGGTTGCTGAGCTGTTCCTTGCATGTTGCATACAATGAAAAGAACTTGGTAGAGAGTAAGTCAAAGTCACTATATCCAACGGAACACATCTTGACCTTTTTGATGATCTGAAAGTCAGGTACCATCATGGCCACACCACGAAATAATGCCTTGAGATTCTCTGGTAGCTCTTGCCTTCCAGCGTAGCCAGGGTTCATTGTGATGAAGAATGCGCAAGCGGGCTGTATTGCCACATTTTGTGGATCTCCAGGGAACTGAAAGAATTCCACTCCCTGCTTCTTTGCATTCTGGATCGCTAGCACTTGCTGGGCGACAACTGACAAGACTGGCAATGTGATGCGATTGAATTCATCAAAGCATCCCCAAAGCCCTCCTTGACAAAGACCCTTGAATATTTTAGCACAGTCAGTGTACTTCATCTGATCGGTACAGTTCGTCACAACAACAAAGATTCCCAGAGTGTTACCCAAATCCTTCGTAGTCTCAGTCTTCCCAGTCCCTGCGGGTCCTGCTGGAGCTCCTCCAAAGTACATTCCAAGTGCCTGTGCGAGTGTAATGTAGCACTTGTCGGTCAAGGGAGTGATGACTAACCTTTCCTTCGACCCAAGATATTCATACTGGTAATTAAAGTCGACATCTGTGATTGATACCACAGTTGCTCCTTCGTTGTTCACCTCATCCGCAGCATTGGGTCGCCAGTAAAATCGGGCCTGCTTCAGCCAGTCAAAGTCATTTGCATCGTGAACCTTTTTGCTTCGAACTAGTTGTGCAAGTTCTTGAGCAATATCTCGTTGATGGACGTGGACAGTAACCAACGTCTCGATCTTCTTCCTGTTCACCTTGGTACCAAGGTCTTGAAGACACCAGCTGGACATTTCCGACAAGACTTGTAGCTGCCTCTGGCTATTCTCCTTCATTGCATTCTTCTTCGTTCTGCATTGTTCCAGTGCCGTCTGCGTGTCGTACGTCCACATGATTTGGATCGCAAGCAATGCAAACTGAGCAATATTCTTATCAACAAGTGGTCGGAGCTTGGAGAGATCGTTCTGAACATCCAACACTCCAGCCGAACATGATCGAGCGTGATCTTTCATCGTCAGCCTCATTGTTTGAAGCAGAGAAGTCAGCCAATCTTCAATATTGCCAACAGCCTTTACTGGAGTAATAAAGGGTACGACTTCGTGGCCCACTCCACCATCACCGTGGATTTTGTGAATGATTGTCTTGTCCTTTTTATCATGTTCCACATACTGAATAGCATCAAAGACATTCTCGTAATACTCATTCATTGCCAGAGGATCCGAACCTTGAGATAGAATTGTGAGAAGCTTGGCGTTGGAGACAAAGTAAAATCGTGGAAAGGCCTTTTGTTTCTGCTCGAGATATCCCTCAAGCGACTTTTGACACTTCTCAAGCTCGCTATACATTGTCGGGAGGGTATTCTGCAACAGCTCATCAGCACAGCACTCCACGACATTCCTACACTCGCTAGCTTTGGTCATGATCTTTGCCCAATCCTTATCGACCTTGGCAAACTTCTTTGCTTCCTTGGGCAGCTGCTTGGCGATATCTCCTCCCGTGAATACAGACTCGAGCCCACACCACATCATTTGAACCTTCACCCAGCTCTCGAGTGTATCAGAGGTTTCAGAGAGAGATCCAAGAAGCTCTTGAGCAACATTGCGGAAGGGAGCAACGTGACGCATGGTTAGGACAGTCTGGAGATTCATCTGAGCCTCTTCTAGCTCCTCCATCACCATCGGGGTTGCCTTGAGAATGAAAACACCTCTGTCCTTCCATTCCACAAATTGAAATTCTCTTGATTTCCATTGAGTTCTCATTTCAGCAAGCTGATTCTCAATCTTGAGCTGCTTATCAGCTCCATCCGTGATCTCCTCGATCTCATCCTTTGCCGAGACCAAATCTGCCTCAAGTAGTGTTTGAAGCTTAAGCTCTGGATTGCCTACAACTTCAAAGGTTGTGTTACAAATCTTCATGACCTCATCCCAGTGTCTTTCCTTAATGGAGTCCTTCGAAAGCTCTGCCAGCAAGGGTAAAATAGTCTGAAAGTCTTCAATCTCTTTTCGCAGTGCTGCAAACGATTCGTAATCACGCAATTTCCCTGGCAGCTTCTTGAATCTTCCAGCGTAGGATTCAATGATATCACTCATTTCGGAAACGTTGTTTGCTGCAGACTCCCACGTCGCGAGCTTCCACTCGTTAATGGAACGAATCACATCCACGTACAGATCAAAGAGGAGAGATGCAAGTTTCACATCCTTCGTGACCTTCTCAAGGCCAGGATACTCCTGATGAGGAAGAGCAAATAACTCCTCACCACCGTGATATAAATCAAACTTGCGCTTACGAATACTGAGCTCCTCCTTGAAGCGAGATAATCGATCGACCGCATCCATAGGGGCAAGCCCCTTGACCAGTGGGCCGTTTTGAGTAAAGTCGCCCTGGAAGGATTGGACATCTACCTTGAAATCGGCAATATCTTTGGTCAAGCCATCCTTAAATCCAATTTGTGTCTTGGAAAGTTCATCCGTCCTGGCAAGTGACTGCGCAACCAACTTCTTCCAATTGGATCGAAGAACTGTCTTGTTATCAATTTCCTCCTTCTCCATAAAGCCAGACGGCAAGTGACACTCGAGCATCTGATACATATCCATAATGGGATCGATATCTATGTCAATTGAGCTCTCTTTTTCTCTCACTTCCTTGAGAACTTGCATCATGAAGCCTAGAGAGTCGAGGTCTTCCACTTTTCGACTCAACTTGCCCATTGTTACGCGGTTGTATTCGGTCATGACGTCAAGCTCTGCCTTGGCTCGGGTGTGCAGCTTTTCAGAATACTTGAGCGTCCACTTGTGACAGTCTTCCCGAAGATGAGTCTTGAGATGCTTTGTATTGAGTGATAGAGCTCCAATAATGTGGATTGAGCTGACAGCTCCAATTTCTTTCTCGATCGAGCCAAAGTAAGCCAGTTTGGCCTCGTAAGTTTCGAGAGATGGATCAGTCTTGGCGAACTTATCGTAGGCTTCATCTTTATCCATCTTCCACAGCCAGTCGTACTTTTTGAATGAGTCCAGATATTCAGCCACGGTATTTCGAATGCCCTGGATGGAACCAGTAAGGAGTAATGCCACCTTGACAAGCTCAATATCCTTTGTGATGCGAACAAAGAATGTGTGGTCGGATCGTTCCTCCTTGGGCAAGGTAAAGTAACCCCAGTCTTTGATCTTCTTGTAGCATGCAAGAACAGCCTTTGCTGACTCGTTGATACACTTTTGGATCTCGTCGAGAGATGGAGATAGCAACACATTGGGTGGAATGAGTTGCACGTCCACGTCAAAGAATGGACGTTGTGATGCCGTGAGAATGCTGGTGCCTTTGCGAGAGCCTATGCGCTTCTTCAGTGTATTCAACGAGTTCTTGGCAGAATGAAGTAAAGCCTGGTACATGAAATGGTTGTAATGATCTCGCAATTTGGAAATGTCCTTCACTGGGACAATATCAACGGCGTCATCTGGTTGAGATTCAAAGTGATACGATGAGATTTGTTGAATGAGATCGTTCACGGCATTTTCAACCTCCATGTTTTTATCTTGCAGTAGTCGAGATTTTCCACTGATGTGTGCTTGCTGCATTGAAACAAACTCTGACACGGTAAACGAGGCGTTCTCGGGCAAGTCGACAAGCAGAGTGCGAGAAGCAATCTTGAGATTCGTCTCAATGCGGTTCTCAACAATGTCGTTGACGCAGCTCACAAGTTCCTGCAGCTTCTTCAGGCCAGCTTCGATGTGATTGATGTAAGGATCGATATTCAACGATGTCCATGTCAGCGTTGTCATTCCAGGCCTGAGCTTCCACTCCATATCCTTGAAGTGAGGTCTAAGCACCATGGCAGTGACTGGGATGACTTCCGCAACAACACGATCGTACTCGGCAAGTGCCCAGTTCAACTGTCTGTAGAATGTCTTGAACTTCTCCTCTTGCATCAGAGCAATCTTGGCACTCTCAGGTATATCGATACCCATTCTATCCAAACATTTCGCTTCTCGGATGAGTTGAAAAATGTCTTGATCAAAGTTCACGTAGAGTTTGTTATCATCGGGGTGACGAATGATGAGTGTTGCGTGGAGACCAGCCTTTGCTTCGTCGATTTGTGAGGTCCAAGCATTTGTCCACAAGAACTCAAAGTGCACAAGAGTACGTGCAATCTTGTTGTACATCTTGATAATCTTCTTGGCATCCTTCCCTTCCAAGACGTTTTGATTCTCCTCAAATCGCTTCATTGGCTCCTCGATACGCTTCAGCAAATGACGCGACCACATGATGCTTCCTGCAACGGGAGGGGCGTTCCGAGGGATTGGAGGACTACTCTTCAGCTTCTCGTAGAGTTGCTGTGTCTTTTCGAGCTCCAGGCCATAGTTCATAAAAATGAGCTTGAGCTTGGAATCCAAGTCTGCTTTGAGTGACTCTCTCTGGAGAATATTTTGGAACTTGTGCAAGAGATCCAGCGAGTGGCTGACAGATGATATCTTCTCAAAAGAATGATCGACAAACTGCAGCATGGCACCTTCTAACTCAGAAATTCTAACGTTGAACTCGACAAAATCTCGATCGAACTTGTTGTTGTGATAGTCTAACAAATCATGATTCTTGGCTCGAAAGCCCTGCTTGATTTGCATGAATTGGTCGATCAATGACTCCATCCCCTCCAGCTTGTTCTCTGATAAAACCGTGAATTCGTCAATCGTCGAAAACATATCGATCAACTTGATTAGTCTTCTACAGAAGAGGTTAAACTTGCCAAAGATTTGCATCTCGTTGAAATCAAATGGCTTGTCGCTAGAGCTAGCTTCCTGCTTGCGCTTCATCGAGCGGTACTCTTCTTGGTAGGATTCGTTGAGCTTGATTCCAGCTTCAAGTGACTTGATAAGTGTCGTTGAATCCATCACCCACAGATCTCCGTTCCCTCCATTGCAACTGATGATGTTTTGAGTGCATCGAATAATCATTTGATCTGTAATCTTTGAAAGCATGTTGGCCACTCTCTCTTCGGTGGTGTAGTATCGTGAGATGGTATAAATCATCTGTGTGTATGTGGATGAAGATGAAGTGGTGTGGGTTAGTTCACGAATTTGTCAATGAGGAGGTATATAATTATGCAGCATGGTAAAAGTAAGTGCACACGTACCTTGATCGAATTCAACAATGCCGGGAGTGTATCAACAATACCTTGAGCTGTCCCAGAGTAGAGGGGCTCAATGAATCGGTACAGTGTAGAAAGGTATTTGGAGTTATTCTCAGACTCGTTCAACGCCTCGGTGGTATCAGTCTCAATCTGCTTCCATCGTCGTAGTAGAGCAACAGTTGATGACTTCTTTGTATGAAGTTTGATGCCCTTTGTGTATGTTGAAAGAGTGTTTACGACGTATTTGCAGTCCTTCCGCTTGAGCTGTTCTGAAATTGACGACAGCTGTTGCCTTCTTGACCTCCAAAATTCAATCTCCGCTTTGGGACCTTCCAGTTGTTGCTGAGAGCTTGATTTGTTCTTTTCACGAGATTCCATGTAGCCCTCGACTTGACCGCACCATTCATCGAGAAGCTTCTCCAACTTGGCGACTGTTTCGGCTTCATGTTGAGCCTTCTCTTCAAGCGTTTGGCCCTCTGCAGGTTGCTCCGCTGACAATGACAAATCAAAGAGAGTACTCTCGAGCTCACGAAGCTCCAGTCCGCCTGAGATGCTCTCAACAGCTACCGACAAGTTCTGAACAAACTTGTTCATTTCGTCATTGAAATCGGCCTTTTGCTCTTCATTGGTATCGCCCCATTCAGATGACTCTGCAAATAGTGGAACATAAGTGGATGACAACAATGACTTGATAGTTTCCAGCGGCGAATCGAGGATTTCTCCGTAGAGTAGTGATGTATCATTGGCAATGGATGCATCGACTTGATCACCCTGCCGCAAGAAGTAGCAGCACCGCGAATTCATGAGGACTGAATCGCCGTTGCTCACGAACAGCTCCGATCGTTTCGCCCCCTGTTGCTTGGAGAATGATGAGGAGGGTCCACCATTGATCTTTTGATCTAACGCCTCGAGCTCGCTGTTGTGTCGAGGCTGATAATGGACGAAAAGAGCAGATGGGCCCTTGCCGGAGAAGAAATCATTGAATTTATTGAGATTTTTTGGCTTTCGTAAAAATGATTGGACTCGTGCGTTATCGATTCCATCATTGTTCTCCTTGTCGTCATTGGACGAGAAACAGAAGAGGATGCGTTCGGCACACCAATGGTGCCGAGCCGTTAAGGACATTCTCCTGTTTCCTTCCTTGAGGAGAATGAGAGATGTTCTTTTTACGGGTGTTGGTCGATTTGAAAATGATTTTTTTTTCCTAGCGCGTCAGTTTAAAGAAAATCAACACGTCTTCTTCTCAGATCGAGAAGAAACTCGTCTTTGTCTAGAGAGAGAAGACTCTAGACTCTCCTAAAATGATGCAAGCAGATGACGACGTGTACAATGTTCAAGCGTCAGAAACCTCTCCTTCCCAAAGAAGACGGATTTCCAGTATTAAAAAGGCCAAGCTAGTTCCCTCTTGCCCAACTTGCCCAATCTTGGATCGCTCTTGCTGTTTTACGTCTGTTTCTACTCTTTCTTGATAGGATTCTACCTTCTCTTGCTTCAGGGTGTTACATCCACATCCGTCGGTGAACAACAAACGCTGTTGTGGACATTCTTTTACCTCGGTATTGCCTTTGTATTTGTGGTATCCGTGACAACGTACGCAAGCCAGTGGGAGAAAAAGACTGCATCAAGCAGCGGATCGAGCAAAGGTTCATCAGCAAGTGAAAGTGAGAGTAGCGCCTTGTTGAATGAACCTCCTCCACCTCCTGCTGCTGTTGGAGATTCGCATCGTAGTCGTGGTACAGCAACAGATGATGATCTTGATGACATTGAGTTAGTCAGTGATGCAAAGTCAACGTTAACCGACGACACGAGGTATATCGGTGACGTTGAAGTATCGTAAACTAAAGCATTCTTACGTGAATTATGGATGATGATAGGACTTGTCATTTCAATCCAAGCAGAGTGTCTAGCATGGACGCAGGATTATCTTCCTTGCTGTCCGACGGCTCATCTGAAAAGATGCCATAGCAGTCAGTAACGCCACATATAATTCTGTCGCTCCGTATAGATTGGAATTCATCGGTCACTTCTTCCACCAAATCATTGAACGCGTCGACTTGATTCTTTGGATTGCAGTTGTATTTAGTAGAGGCAGTGGTAGGGGCGAATGTGTCATCCATGGTAACAAACGTACTATCATCATCATCATCATCGTCGTCGTCGTCGTCGTCGTCGTCATCATCTTCAATAGTGTCGCCCATACTATAATCGTTGGATACGATGGTTGTTCCGTCATCAAACTTCTTGTCTTTGGAAGAAACACTTTCTTCGTCCATCTTGAATGTTTGGTGTTTCTCTAGGTCAGCCTGCTGCTGCTGCTGCTGCTGCTTCTGAAGGTGCAGAAGCTGTGTTTCGTAGTCGGCAAGTTTTGCAAGAAGCATGGGCACATCGACGTCTGAATTCTTCTTGCCGAACATGGTGTCATATGACTCTACAGTCTTTTTCAGTCCATTCACCTGTGCATTTAGTCGAGTTTCTCGGTTGCGATGTTCCTCACTTTCAGACTTCAATGAATTAATCATCCACTCCTTCGCCTTGACTCTTCTTACGAGCTCTTCAATTGTATTCTTGCAGGTCGAGTTCTGTTCTTTAACTTGGGCAAATTTCTCCTTTATTGCCGTCAACTCCTGCTCGAGATGAGAATTGGTCTGGAAGGAAGCACTCTTCTCGCTTTCAATGGCTCTAATCATGAACATTTTATTCTGGGCGTTGAGTCGAGCAATTTCATCATCACGTGATTTGATCTCGCGCTTGTTCTCTTCAAGTTGCTCACTCAGTCTCTTTATTTTGGTATCAGCGATGGCATCAGCTACAGCAGACCCATTTTTTCTCTTTTCCAAGTTTAACTTGCCAACAAGCATGGCTATTTTCTTGTCCTTCTCAGCCATTGAAACTATCTGCGCGTCCAGCCTACCCTGTAGACCACGATTATTCTGCTCTGCCTTTTGAAACTCGCTATATGTAACTTTGTACTTCGTCAACTCTGCTTCTTTCTGTTGTAGTTGTGCCATTAATGAGCGCACCATGTCATCATTTTGTTGGCTGTAACTTGGGTTGTTCCCTGCTTGCTGGTAGCTGTTTCGGATTATTCCTTTGGATTGCGTCGAGTTGTTCATAGGTGACAATAGTGGCATCTGCTGCATTTGATGCTGCAGTGGAGAGTATCGCAATTGATCTCTTCCATCATGTGAGTAATTGTAAAGAGGAGTTGGTGAACTACTCTGCTGCAAACGAAGCTGCTGGTTAGGAGCATAAAAGTTGTTCTGGGCCGCCATGATGTTGGTACTATGGCGTGATGTGAAGAGCACGAAACGACATCATGATGATGATTTGACCGGGATTTAGACATGTCGGATGATTTCAACATTTTTGGCCAAAAACACGGAGGATGATTGGATTTTCGTCGAGAAGTGCATTCGTGGATGATGAGATGGTAATTGGGAACCCCAGTTTGAAGACACGGTCTTCGTTGCTTGTCACGTGTTTAATTTGTTTGGGGGGCGCCCGCTATTATTCTACGGAGAGAATGTATGATTCCTACAGGTAGGGATTTGAGTAAAAGGTAACATCCCCATCACCACAACTCACCTCTTCACAAAAGCAACCATGGTATTCACTCCATTAAAAAACATCTTCGGTGGTAATAAAAAGGACGATAAGAAAATGGCAGGCAAGGTTCCCGAATCCGTTCTCAAGAAGCAAGCCACTCAGGCTAAGATTGCTGACCAGGCCAAGCAGGCTTCCTACGATGCCAAGCAAAAGAAGCGTCAGGACAAGAAGGATGCCATCGCCGCCGCCGAGAAGTACGCTGCTGAGTACAAGGCTGCCGACGAGGCCGCTATTGCTAACCGTCGTGAGGCCAAGGCCCAGGGTGGATTCTTCGTCCCCGCTCAGCCCAAGGTTGCTCTTATCATCCGTATCAGAGGTACCATTGGAGTCTCTCCCAAGGCCAAGAAGATCATGCAACTCTTCCGTCTTCGTCAGATCCACAATGCTTCCTTCGTCAAGCTCAACGAGTCTACCGTCCGTATGCTTCGTCTTATCGAGCCTTACGTAACTTACGGTTACCCCTCTCGCTCCACTATTGAGAAGCTCATCCTCAAGCGTGGATTCGGAAAGCTCAACAAGCAACGCATCCCTATCGCCGACAACTCCGTCATCGAGGAAGGTGTTGGATCTGTTGGTATCAAGTGCTGCGCTGATCTTATCCACGAGATCTGCACTGTTGGACCCCACTTCAAGGAGGCCAACAACTTCTTGTGGCCCTTCAAGCTTACCAGCCCCCGTGGTGGATTCTCTAACAAGACCAAGCTTGTTCACTTCCTTGAGGGAGGTGAGGCTGGAAACCGTGGAGAGGAGATCAACAAGCTTGTCAAGCGTATGATCTAAGTCTCTCAATCTATTGCGCGCTTCTTAGACGAAAAGAAAAATGAGGATAGAACATAGTAAACTTTATCCGATTAAAGAATGAAAACGTTCCGACCCCATTAGCTTTCCTCTTGACACATCATGTGTGTTCAATGAAAGTGGGGCGGTCATCCTATCTATTGTAACATAGTGCATATTATTCGCACCAGGTGTTTACCGTACATGTAATTTTGTAGTTGTGGCATGATTGGTATGGCTCCGTCCGTGCTTAGATATCTGTGTTGAGCAATGGTGTAATTACTTGACAATCAACTTTCATTTTCGGGACTGTGGGTGGTATACAACTGATTGGATAGATGTAGACAGCAAACTAAGGCAGAGCCCTCTTGAATGACTGTGCCTATTATTTGTGACATGGTTGGCATTTTGAAAGTATCACTTTAATGTTGAATGTTATGTAGCTCTACAAATTAACCATCGCTATTGATGCTAGGCTGTCGTTGTGTTGTTTCTCCATGGTATATCATCTCTACGATTGCACAAATCATAAGTATAGGAGTACATTTGAATATGAAGTCATCTTCATCATGAGATCATTATTCACCACCACGGTTGCGAGGCCTCCGCTTCGGCATCGTTGGCCTGGACATTAGAGCATCATCTGATGTTGCTGCTGTCGTTTTTTTCGCCGCTTGCCTCTACAAACGCACCACCATCCGCCTTCGCCATCATCGCTGGAGGAGGACACCCTGGTACAATCAGTTTAATTGCCCCCGGAGGAAGTTTGAGTTTGCCGACACTAGATGTTGTTGATGTATTATCTGCACTCTCTGCCTCCTCTTTCTGAGCGTCTTCAATCATCTTTTGTTTTCGTTCCTCCCTCTCCTTTTGTTTTTTCAATAAGGAAGGGGGAGGGCCTGCTCCTGGCATAATGATTGGCACTCCTCCCGGCGGCAATTTTAGTTTCCCTACCTTCGCACTACCAGTGTTATTTCGATCACTATTGCTCGGATGATTGACCAGGTTTTTGTCACTGGATTCTTTCTCAGCAGCGCTCTGCAACTGCAAAGCTGCTATTCGACCAGCCAATGCGTTGCTCTTCTTTGGCTTGGTTGGAGGTGGACCAACAGGTATTGCGCTTTCGCCACCCTTTCCTTTTTGAAGCGCAGCGATGCGGTCTTTGATTGACATTGCTGGGGTAGATTCGGCATCGCTCATGATGTCGTGAGTTGTCAGTAACAGCGGCCACAGCGTCTACGCTTTCTTAGTAGTACTTGAATTCGTCGGAGGCAGAGGCAGGCAAAGTGTCGAGTTTATAACGCAAATGGCTAACAGCACATCATGAGAATGCAATGCATCACAACGAACTCTCTCTCTCAATATCAAATTCAAATTGATTGAGCTTCTTTTTGGAACTCTCATTTTATCAACGTGTACCGGGCGGACGAAAGAGATGGCTGGTGCTTTTGTCGCACTAACTGTATCGATTTTGGTATTTAGTTAGGGTTAAGTTCAGGTTAGTCCGAACAAAACAGAAAAGGCCTTTCTCACCAACAACCAGCCCCAACAAGCGAGCGGCACAAGGCACAAGGAAACGGTGCCGGTTGCGACACTCAATCAGGCGATGTTGATGAAATGAACTAGCCTCACGCTCACTGTCAGTAGCCTGTTAGTATGTAGCCTCATTCATTGCTAGGATCCAGAAAAGGTGCACGCTTATCGCCATAGTAGTAGTGGAGAGGGCTTACGTCTACCTATCAGCACTTTTATCCATTGAGGAAACACATAAAAGAGGTGTGAAGAACACACAAAAGTAGGGTTCTCCTCAGTTCACATCAAATATCATGGAGCAGCCGTCGAGTGCCTCCATCAACAGTCGACACAGTAGCCACCATTCTTCCACACAGCGGAGCCACCGCAGCCACGAGGGTAGCAGCAGAAGTAGAGGAGATGGCAGTCAGCATCGCCGCCATCGTCGGCCGCGGCCTCAACGACAGGAGGGGCAACGCTTTGACTACAATGAATACGACCAACAGGATGACCACCATCGCAAAAGACGATCCAGATCCGCTAGCAACAGACAAAGCAGCAACAAGCACTCCTCTTACCGATCACAATCATCTCGATGTTCCACAGCCTCACGAGATCCTGATGGGGAATACGATGACGACTGTAACGGATGCGAACCCAGCAATAGAAACATTGATGTTGAGCAATATGCGAGTACAGCACGGAAAAAGGCAAGTCTCATGACGAATTATGACTTTAATAAACGCAGAGGAGATAACAATAGAGGTAGAAAAAGTAGAGATAGCAGAACATCTGATTCGAGTATAGATAGGGAGAGGGTTGTTCAAGAAGAGACAAAGTCACAGACATCGCCCTCTCGTCGAGCTCCTGATGTTGATAATGACCATTACCATGGTGATGAATGTTATAACGATGACGACGGCAATGTCCAAACATACTTCAAAGAACAAGCTCATGCTGAACATATCCCACCCCCAACAGCCACATCAATGGTTGGTCAATTCATTCCATCCTCAGCACATTCGACTGCAACATCTGTCTCATCCATGACATCCAAGGATAGCTACGTCCGACAGCAGATGTTCCTTCGTGATTTAGCACGGTACAAACGTGTATTAAGAGAATCGGGTCGTCACTTTGACCTAATTGGTGAGGGGGATGAAGAAGGGGGTGCAGATGAAGAGGAGGAACATGAAATTCTAGTAGAGGAATACGATGACGAAGAGGAAAATAGCTTGTTTGAGAACGAGGGTGAAATTCATCAATTTTGTGAGACTGGGGAAGGAGATGGCTTGGAGGCATCATTTTCTATCATCTCCTCTGACGATGACGACGTTGATCGAGACGATGCCACCTATAGTGTAGGTAGTAGAGGAGGGGGCAATAGGCGAATTCCGTCTCCACATCTAGTCAAACCAAGGCTTCCTCTCGATCTACAAACTTACATAAGCGGAATTCTACCGTTGGTTCACCCGTGTATCAACTTGAGGAATGCTGCATCAAGCACCCTCACGTGCTTCTTCAGGACCAGACAAACATTAATGTTTGGACTTGTATGAGATACTGCAAGGATCCAAGGACGGGTCGTTGGCTTACCGTGAAGAAGGTATGCATTCAATGTTTGCGTGAGTCGGGTGATAGCTACGACGACGAGGAATGGTTACATCAGCACGCCAGCATGTATGATCGCAGTAGAAGCACAAGGTCTAGCGAACACAGACATCATTCTCGTCACAAAGATGAGAATGGATTATCTCATTCTACAGATGACACCTGGTCTTCCAGCTCCGAGGATGAAAAAGTTGATCATCCTGGCCATAATCGCAGTCGGTATAATCTTTCAAGTAGGGGTGTGACAGTGAGCGTTTACGGTGACGATGGCAATCAAACTCCGCTGGAGAGAGAGGCCGAGGCACAACGACGTCGATTCATCCGTCGCCTTGCCGCACGAGCGTATCACTTTCCTGGAAACAGCTGGTTCGAGGATTGGGTTCAATACACCAAGAATACGCATTTGGTCTTTGGGATATTCTTTCATCACCCATTACATCCAGTGACAGGTAAAGAGCGCTGCATAATTCTGCTGGGTAGTGTGGCGGTGGGTTTGTTAATGTCCAACTTGATTTATCTTTGGTTTGTGGAAGCTGATTTTGGCATGCATGATCCTGTTCTCACTCTCGGCCCTGGTGGGAATATAGCCATTACAAAATTAATGGTTACGCTTTGGACATTGGGCAGCTTCGTCCACACAATATTCGATCTGTCTATTTGGCACATCAAAGCATGTACTCTGTGCAGATTGTTTGGAGGACATGTGTCTGACAGGGCCGTCAAGTGTGGCCGAAGTACTGGCGTGGACGATAGTTCTATTCACCCTGGCATTTGCTACGTATCTGGTGTTACTCCGAGCATCTGAAGATTTCAAAGCAATGAACGGAAATGATAGTACGGACACGGGTGATGATACCGATGATTCATTCTTCCACTCCGTTGTCCTGGGAGGAGGAGCGAAATACTTTGATTTCCTGCTCGGCTATTTCGTCGAGTTTATCCTTGCCGTGTTTGTTTACAACCCCTTGATATTAACAATAGTGTTTACGGGAATACTTGGGTGCGATGGCCGGATCCCTATACTTGGAGGCCGACCTCGAGAAGTTGCGAAAGAGCAAAGGTATGCCATGAAACGACAGAGATACATCATGCCACAAACGCTCAAGTTGGGAGACAATGAGTATGAAGCTGATTTGTGGTGCGATCAGAAACTAGCTACTAACTTTTAAGAATCGTATGATTATCTTATATTTCCTACTTCGAACCTACAACATTACACTCAGTTAGATACACAGACCACATAACTTCGCCCCCGAGGCCCACCAGACGTGCCATGGTATAAAATATCTGATACAGAACACAAAGAAAGAGCTTGTCATAGCTCATGACAACGTAACTCTCGTCTGCGAAGTCGTTTGTTTCCACCAAGATCTGAATTCATCGTAAACAATATTCTTGTCATTGTCGACGTCAATTTGAAAGAAAATCGCATCCAACTCATCCCTGTCCAGTTCGACACCCAAGCTTAGCATCAAAGATTCAAATTCCTCTTGTTGCAAGTAACCGTCTCCATTTTCATCATGTCTCATAAATGCTTTTAACAATGCCTTTTCATCTGTAATGGATGTGCGAAGTGTAACGAGATGCTCACCAGCTTTCTTGCCAATCTTGATCATGTAAATGCCTACTCCAGTAGAAAATAAACCAACGACGATATGCAGCGGCTCCAGGATTGCAAAGTTTAGAAGTCCGGCGATAGTGTAAAAACCCCCTCTCCAAGTTACATGGCCACAAATCGGAACGCCGTGTGTAATGGTAGACCGAATAGTATGAACCAATGCTAAATTGCTCTCCAAAAATAACGCAAAGATGCCGACCCATGCGCTAATTATGATAACTACAATGTCCAGAATAGAAATTTGGTTATTGAGTACAGAGAGGACCGCTGTCATTATTGAAGAGATGATCAACCCTACGCCATTTGCGCAAGCTAACAATCTGATTGTTGTGGTCGGCGATTTAGTTGCTTCTGTCGTTTCTTCGTACATTGCTGAAAGCTTGTGTGGCGGCAATAGACCCTCTCGTTTGCCGGAGCCTCCGGAGAGGCTTAGCTCTGTTGTTTTTCCTGGCATTGTTTTTATTGTGTCGTCGGTGCCCACGGGCTCTCTATGTAAGGACTTCTTCACTACTGCTTATTGTGGTAGCACTAGCACGTACTTAGCACCGGCAAGGGGCTGGTGTCGGTGTCTGTGTGGTGGTACAATAGTCTTGTAGTTGGTGTCGGTGGTGGTTGTGTTTTTCGTTTCTCTTTTCTCATGGTTCATGCTAGAGGTGGAAGGTTCTTGTGCTTGTGAAAAGAGTGCTGCAGCTCACAAAGTGTTACCCATTAATTTGCAAACATTTACTTACCATGAATACCCAATACATATCCCGATACTTTCAGATTTCAGAATCGTTCTCACGTATATTATGAAAGGGGTCATACAACTTTATGAGGCATAGATCAAAATAATCATCGTGGGGTAGGTAACTTCAACATCCCCACCACCACCATCCACACAAAAATGATTTTGAACCACGCTCCACACTTCTTCCGCCGCCCTTGCATCAGTAGCTGTGCTTGTGATTGAATCCGCTTCCGCCGAGATAAACGTTAGCATGAGATCATCGTCGTCATCTCAGCAGCCCACCGCCTTTGTGGGAGGAGCGGAGCGAGCTCGTCGAAATGCTCGTAAACGCCAATCGATGCCAAACCCCAACTTTCACAGAAAACGGCATCAAGCAACAACATCATCCCCCTATCCAAAGTCCATGAAAGTAAATGATCGGTTCTTCGGATCTCTTCTCTCTTCATCAACAAAACGTTTGAGTGAGTCGGAATCAGATGCAGCTGCGTATCAGGCAGTTATGCAGCAAGCTTGTTCACTTCTGGCGGTGCCATGTATTGCCACTCCAGCAAAGCTCGTCAACTCTCCGCTATTGAAAAAGTTAGATGCTTCAAGAGATAATGCAAGATCGCATCACTTACTGCAGCGATCTTGCTCATTTCTTAGCAATTCATCATCAACAACTTCAACTAGCACCTCTTCCTCCACATATGAAAATGCACGAGAATATTACATGTCAAAGGCTCCTCTCATTTTGGAGGAGAGTCGGTATATACTATCTGAATCAATTTCAAAGCAAGCACACAGGAGACGCGACATCTGTTCATTTCAACTCGAGTTCATATCAATGGAAGAAAGATATCCAAACATATCATACGATTTGCGTCAATACTCACCTCTTCAACTCAACTTTCGAATCACTGACACATCATGTAAGGAAAAGAGTAGTTCCAAATATACACGGCCGGGAAGTGTTTTTCTGATCAGTCAAAGCCAACTATCACAACAAAATAGGAGAGGACATTCAAACGAGAAAGAGTATAATTCCTCTTCTGTTTTGGCGTGTATCATGCCCAGCTACCAGTCAAGATCAAAGAATTCAAAAGGTGATGATTCCAATACTCTGTCCCTCATGATATTCAACAGAGATGGTATTGATCTTCGTCATCTTTCAGATATCAATGGTGAAGATACAGACAACAAGGCAAAGGAGAAAGTTGTATTTAGAGCTGCATTTTTAGTTACACTAATCTCATATCAGCGGCAAATGGACGCTTGTCTGCGTCAAAGTAAGGTCCCTTTTATGCCAAAGCTGTTGGGGCAAAAGAACGCAACCCATATTCGATTCAACGATAGCTCAGATGATGAAGAAGATGAAGAGATCGTGTGCGATATTGATGAAGAGCATCAGATACAAGAAGGGTTTTATGTAGACGAAGGCGAAGAAGGCGCAACCGATAACACAGCAGAAGATGATGATGACGAGGTGGAGAGCAGAAATGTTCTCGCTGCATTACTTGACAAGCTTCCAAAATTGAATCATACACAAGAACGTGCGGCAAAAAGCTTTTTAGACTCACGAAATTCGTTACAGCTTGTTCAGGGCCCTCCAGGTGAGCCTTCAATCAAACACTGGTAGATTCCTAGTCTGCTGCTTCGCCTATTTTCATTTCATCTCACCTGCTTTTTGTTTTATTTGCGTCCATTTTAGGTACGGGTAAGAGTACGTTCCTTGTCAATGTCATATGTCGTCGATTAGCGACGGATTCAAAAGCAAGAATATTAGTAACTGCGCCAACGAATAGAGCTGTTACAGTCCTTGCTCAACGTTTTCTTGACGTTGTCAACAGTTGTGACGGTGATCTTTTGCATGATTGTAATGCAGTATTGGTGGGAGTTGAAGACAAACTGATACCTACCAATACAAATGACCCAGGATATATGCCCGTCGATACACTGCCCTCATCGCTGCAGAGTATATTCGCCTATACATGGACAGAATCGATTAAGAATGAGTACGTCAATATTATAAAATCACTCAAAACATCGCGAGTTTCCTTTGATGCGTTAGTCAAAGATGCAACAAATATCAGCAACAAACTCAGCAATAGCCTTCCTGGAGCTCGGACGGTTATACAATACTCTTGGAGGATTGTTCAAGAACTCACGATAGCAATGCAGGAGAATGACCCTGTATATCAGGAATTTTTAGTAGGAGGCGGCCCGTCGGTATCACCTGTTGATACAGCAATCAGTCATATTGAACTTCTCATAGACGCAATTGATGAGTTCGACAATGCCGTTCCCGAGTTACTATCTACTGCTCGTGTCATTTTTTGTACCTTAAGTACAGCCGGAGCATCCATTCTGAAGCAAACACGAAAGATCGACGATGTACTCATTGATGAAGCTGCTTGCGCCACGGAATGTGAAATAGCTATTCCCTTTCACTTGCGACCAGATCGTTGCCTCGCTGTCGGGGATCCACTCCAGCTACCGCCGACAATAATGAGTCCGCATGCAGCGGAGTTGGGCCTTTCCAGATCAATGCACGCTAGGTTGATGAATGATTGTGGGCATGAGTTCGTTATGCTAGATTACCAGTATCGAATGAAACCACAAATTAGCTCCTTTCCCAACGCTCAGTTCTATGAAGGTAAAATTTTGGATGGCAAGAATGTTATCAGCAAGGACTACTCTAGCAGATTTTCACTTCGTCCGGAAATCCCATACTCTTTTATCAACGTGCCGGAGGGCAAAGAGTTCCAAGACTCTGGTGGGTCATATGCAAATAAGGAAGAGTGTGACGTAGTGGTGGATCTTGTTGAAATAATATATACGCTTTCTGGAAAAGCAGATTTGGATGAGGACAGATTGCGAATTATCACATTCTATCAGGGCCAAGTCAACCATCTTAAACGAGTTCTTGCAAAAAAAGGATTTCATGGAGTTATGGTTGCTACAGTAGATAGTTCACAGGGATGTGAGGCTGACGTGATTATTGTTAGCTTTGTTAGATCATCAGATAAGAAAGGTGTCTATCATGCAACTGGCTTCCTAGCTGATGATCGGCGGATTAATGTTGCTCTCACTCGAGCAAGACATCAGCTTGTATGTGTCGGTAATAAGGGAACTCTTGGGTTAGAGGGATCCGAAGTATTGAGAAATCTTGTGTTGGATGCAGAGGAGAGAGGCTGCATTGTTTAAGAGCAAATGTACTATTGTTACAGACATCAATTTTTGCATTTCTTTCCGGCACAAAGCTATCATCGCATTATTATTCTTTTTCGACATATTCCACTTCGATAGCAACATCTTCATCAAATGGCACATTCTTGGTTGTTGCATTTGCGTCATCGTCATTACCCATGACGATATTGGCGAGAGCCCCAAATGCATCAAGGACTTGGCAGCCTGCGTCCACCGCCAAAGACCCAAAGGTATCCAAGAAGTCCCCTTCGTCTTTTATAGGCATGGCTGATTCTGCTTGACGATTCTTTCTCTGTCCATTAGTCCTTCTACCACGATCGCTCGCCAATGAGGAAATGACACTATCGGTATTGGTTGTCGAATTCATTTCAGATTGGTTTGTGAACTCGGATATTGACCCGTCGGTATCGACGTAAGTTGATCTGCCTTGCTGCGTGACACGAATAATATCTGACTTTTGTGACTTTTGCGACGAATCTTTTGTCGACCCGGATTGGTTGGATGCGTTGTCCCAGTGATTTTCCTTGACTTTATCAATTGATGCAAATGCAAAATTTCGCAATTGATTCGAAGATACTGTGCTCTCCACGGTGTTATCAATCTTGCTCGGTTCATCAAAGGGCGAATCAGCTTTGATTTGTGTGATATCGTCCCTCTTCCCAACAACTGAACTGGAGAGCATGGTAGAATATTCGCCTAAATCATTCGTCTCTCCCACTGCAATAGGTGGTGCCTTTGTTGCAATAGGTGGTGCCTTTGTTTCTGCAGTCTTTTTCATTAGCCTATCCTTAGAAGCTCTCTCTCGAAGGATGCTCTTTGTCGTGCTCCTATTAGTTTCTGCACCAGAGCCACCTGCTTTGCCACTAACTCCTCGACCCGTTAAAATTGGTCCATTCTTTCGTTTTTCCTTCAAAAATTTCTTTGCTCGTGTTGATAAAGTTGATACATGAGAAGTGTCAGTTGCTCCCGAAAGCACGCTCTCATTAGATTTCACAGATAAGATATTAGGCGCAGGCGGTGATGGCATAGCATAATGATGATGATTCGCACTATTGCTTTTTGGTGAAACAGGAGAAACCGCTGCAGTGACATCAAATGGTGTTTCTTCCTCTTCCTCTTCTGCTTTCATAGGTTGCCGGATATTCCTTGAGCCGAAGACGTCTTGATTGAAATTCGATTGTGGTGATTGCTTATGCTGCAGACGCGGCGGTGAGAGTGGCAACACTACCGGATCCCTCTCCACCTTCGAAGTATTGATATTATTAAGTGTTTGCACCTCTTGTTGCCGCTCCCTCTCCACCTTCGAAGTATGGATATTATTAAGTGCTTGCACCTCTGTTGCTGGCTGTGCCACCGGGGCAGATGTGCGGTTGGCTCCATTTGCAGCTGTTGTTTTTGCGGTGGAAGAATTTTCCCTCGATTCTTTGCGATTATTATTATTTCCTTTGCCTCTATTCCTCCAATATGACATAGCGGCAGCTGCGTCAATTTCCCCATCATCTTCATCATCGCTTAAGCTCGCGTGAACTGGACTAGGATCATTGCTTGGAATACTTTTTGTTTCAGCTTCATATGTTCGGCGCTGTTGTTTGTTCGGCGAACTCAAGAACGGTGCATCCCCTTCCGCAGAATCGGTAGAGAATGATTTTTGGATCAATTTTGCAGTCTTAAACAAGTGGGACTTGTCCTTGGACAGTGTTGTTGACGGTGCGTATGGTTTGGATAGAGATTGCACACGGTTGTGAACATTGCCGAGATGTTGAGCAGGAGCAGGAGGAGCTTTCACCCCCGATTCCAGCTGGTTCAACCTTTTGATACGTTCCTGAACCGATGACATCTTTTCTATTGTCATCAGCAGCAGACACCTACGCAAGAAACTGTGTAACTTATTTGTCCTGACATCCAAGCAATAAGAAGGGAGTGTTGCTAGAGCCAGAGTCGCAATAATATGAGTGTGGTTCGTTCTTGGTTCTTTTATCTAGTGTCTACGTCCCATTTGACTGTTTTCCTAGGAAAACAGCACTGTTTTCCTAGGAAAACAATCGGTTACACTAGTAATGTAAGCTGTTGTCCCCCCTTCTGCCCACTTTTTTCATAGCCGAGGACGAAGTTGCATAGTCCTCGATACCTATGAGGCTTAGTCCCTGATATGGTGCCTTAGTTATGGTAATTGAAGGGCATTATGTTGCAAGGTTTGTACTTGGTGGGTGTAATCCGGTCGGATTTGTTGCATATGTTATCCTGAATGTGTGGTGACATGTGATATGTGCAACATATCAAGATGGGAAGTATGCTTAGTACGACCATAGATAGTAGTAATGAGTTGGTTTATCATGTAGTAATTCTATTATATATTATCTAGTTCTCCATCTCATGTGTAATTTCTATGCAAGTGCGTCACTGTGCATGCAATTTTTGTGGTCCTCCCATGCAGTACATCCCTTGCCTGGCCTGCAATACCAGTGTTGTTTCTGAGTTGGGTCCGTGGCGTGAGTACAAGCACCGCAGACAAATGACGTTTGACAGCTGCATCCTTTACCAGCGCATCTCCCTGTGCCTGCTTTGGTCGATCCATCTGCATTATTAGATCCCTTTCCTGTCCTCTTCCTGATTGTTTGCCTCAAGACGACAACTGGTTCATCATCCTTATCCATCTCAGTTGGAGACACAACTCGTGCCCTGCTAGTTCGTACACCTTCTGTGTTGTCGATCATTTCAACCGCAAGCTTTGAAAAGAACCATTGGGGCATTCGTCCGGGTCGGCGACGGTCTGTTGGTAAAGGTACCAGGAGTCAGTAAAAATGATGCCGAGGATGCCGAAGTTGACACGATAATCCCACTTGTCCGTTTTGAGGCGCCTGTCCAACATCAACTCATTCTGCCTCACTTTGTTTGATACATCTACAGCTCCAGCACTTCATAATAGCGTTCTATGGCGAGTGGTTGAGGAATTTGGATGCAAATTTGCGTAGGTGGGGCATTGGGGTCGTCATCAACTTGCCTCCATCTCTCGCGGAAGATTGGCTTGCCTTCCTCAAGTCCATGTGCGGTAGCGATGAATTTACGGCGATTGCGATCAAGCCATGCCCATGAAATCATATCAGTGGTGGCACAGTGCTACTCTGTCACCGCGCTGGGCAAAGACAGCTTGTTCAAGGTGCTCCGCCGGAAAGTTCTTTGTTGCAGTCTTGACGCAACCGATGAAGTGGTTTCCATCCTTCCTCACTTCCCTGGCTGTCATCACAGACGCAAAAGCCGAGTCGCCTATAACCTCACGGCCCGTATCGCTCCACGGCTTCGTCAAATCCAAGATAACATTCGTCCCATGATTCCGGCATCTCCGTTGAGCTGCATCCGGCTTCTTGCTCTCCAACCTATCATCTTCCTCTTTGCCCTTCACAACCTTCAATTGGATCATAATACCTGAATCAACGCATGCAGCATCTTGGATTTCACATCCATCTTCTGGCTTCCGTTCCATCTCTACATAGTGAGGTAGCCCTTTGTTCACAAACTTCCCACCAAACCCATACCAACGCACAATCGACTCGTCTACACAAATACTACCACTGGGGTTGAAGGTATCCGCACGATACTTGTTGAATGCTTCTACAAAGTCATCAACAAGCATCCAACGGTGCTCTGCATCACTCATCCCCTCGGGCCTAGTCTCAGGCTGAAAAGAGAATCGCAGAGCAGCCCATATATGTTCAAACCGATGACGTTTCATCCCGGTAGAGTTGAGGTCGGGCGCAGGGACATGTTTCGAGTACGTTGCTCCGTCTCCTCCCCAAAAGTCACGCTTTCGGCCAGGCATATCAAAGCGGGTCATTAGTAGACACACACCCAAAAACTTTATCAACTCTTGCTTAGTCATTTCGGGTTGAGATTTTTCCCTGAGACGAGTATTTGTGAGGTCTAACATCGTTTGAAGTTGAGCCGGTGGCATCATGTGCAGAAATGATTGTAGGCGACTCATTTCCGAGAACTTTTCATTTTTCTTGCACACCTTTTCGTTGAAGGAAGTTTTGTGGTACCATTGGGTCTGAAGAGGCTTGGCATTTACACCATCGTTACCCGTACCGACAGTTGTTGCATTAGCATCAACCCACTTCGTCCCTTCATCTTTGTATGGAGGATTTAGAGACAGTACAGGAACCTCCGTGCCATTCCTAAGTTTCGCCTTCAACGGGTGTGTCAGTAAGTTGTGTTTGGTGGGGGCGGCAGTACGACGTCGTCGTTGTTGTTGCTGCTGTTGCTGTGGAGCGGGACCGCTGCCGGCGGCGGCCGGTGGAGGCGGGACAGCATCCGACACAGCGCTGGTCTCGGTGATAGGGGTGCCATCGCCCGTTGCGGCGTTCCTTTGAGTAGCAACGCCTCCGCCTCCGCCACCATCACCATTATTATTTGTTCCCGACACATTTGCCTCACCACTATTACCTGACACATTAGATGCATCTGTGTTGCTACCGGCCCCTCCTGCCGCTGTAGATGAATTGTCTGCTGTTCCCATCGCATTAGGGACGTATGGTGTAGACCCACGAATGACAGGGTCGCTTACGTCAAGTGATAGTGATGGATAAATACAATTTTCTTGAGGATTGGTACCCGCTGGGATCTCCCCATGTTTGCAGTGCTGACGCAAGATTTCATACACCTTGCCATCAGGATGACTAGGCGGATAAAAGGTGACACGCAGGCTCCACTGAGCGTTTTTGCACCCGGCTTCCTACTATTAAACCTTTCAATGACAGTTCCACGAACGTACGTCTTGTTATAATTGATATTACCGAATACGTGGGAGGCAGGACTCTTGCCCATAAATGTATGGGCAAGAGCATGAACGTAGCGCCAGGAACATCCCTGGGATCGCCTGCCTTTTTTGTCGTCCTCGTCCTCTTTGGTGGCGGTGGTTGAGGAGGGGAAGGAGGGGAAGGTTGCTGCTGCGGAGGGTCGGCCATGGTGTGCTCTATTGTGCTCATTGCGATGGCAAAAGATTGCAAAAGAATTTTGATTAGATTTGAGGCATGAGAACTCAGAGGGAGCGAGCAATTGGGGCAAATCTGAATTTCGGTATTACCCCTTACTGCAGGGGTACAAATCGTCCCGGCCAAGGAAACTTGAGTGGTAATGCTAATTATTCCCAACAAAAACTTTTGGTGTCCACCTACATGTGCATGAGATATGGATACTTGAAAATCGCTAGTATTTGTTTTCCTAGGAAAACAATGTTTTCCTAGGAAAACAGTTGGGACGTAGACACTAGAGGTTCTTGTGCAACTTGTTGGCAGCAGAAAATTTTGATTGGCATGAGCTTGAGAAAGTCTCAAGAATAAGAAACAGAAAACCAGATACCCTGGTGCAGTCGATTCCTCCTTGTGAAGTCCAAATTGGGCCTCATCAGGTCGTCACCTAAGTACGAGGATATATTATCACGCAATATTTGTATTTACAGCGAGACTACTTCTACTTCTGTACACACTTCTATCTCATCGAGAATAGACCACTAACACTAAAGTAAAAGCAAATGTCACTCACTTCATAGTGATAAGTATTGATATTGATATCGATACATATTGATTTGACATTATCAAGAATGAATGGTGATTCAATAAGTATCTCACAAAATACAGCACTTACGATGCTGTAGCAGAGCGAAACAATAAACAATAGTATGAGATAATGCAATCAACTATGGTCAAATGTCGACCTGGAAGACAACTTGAGCCTCATCAGGTCACCTACGAGGATATGGCATCGCTGATACACATACGAAGAGAATGAATGGAGAAAAATATCCTTCCATACTCTGGTAACAAATACAAAGAGTCACTAGAAGCTGTTGATTGCCATATTCACAGCGTGAGATACGATATGGCCGTCAACTGAGGAGCTTGCGGCGATCAAGATGGCCTCATCAGGTCACCTACGACGTTGTAGCGACGGCAATACGTCCCACAAAAGCTTGAGCCGTGGTAAAGATGCTTATATGCTATCATGGCCAACTTTATTGGACC
>JAHBBA010000282.1:0-71745 GCA_018806925.1 Skeletonema costatum | reverse complement strand
AAAGAGGTTCCGGCACAGGAGGATGGAAATTGCCAGCCCACATATGCTGAGACGTGGCAGCTGAAATGAAGGTTAGTGGCCGCTGTGAAACGCCGGAAAGACCGCCCGTCTTGCACTGTGATAGGAGTCAGAAGGATTCTTACTCGCGAATGAAGCGAAGTTAGATTATAGCTGGATACGAAAGCACGGCTTAAGCTGAAGCTTGCCCACCCATTTTCGTAGGTGTGTTTACAAACGAAGGTTTGAAGTATTTGGAAGAAGGCCATCCAAAGATCATAATTTAACTGGAATACCGCTTTGTGTGGCGAGACGCATCGTCCGAAGTTAGACTGCTGATCTAGGGCACGGGAGCAGAACAGCCATTCTTAATTTTACTGTACGCCCCGTGATGGCATGGACGGAGAGAATAGCAGCTCGAAGCTAATTTGTGACCCCTCAAAAGGGGGTTCAGATTATCCGATCAAAGATTTGGCGCAGGAAGCCATCAATGTCGTTGTTTGGTTTTTGTTGTCCGGATCCCCATACGGTTAATTTGCTGAAGCAATAATTCTGTCCCATTTCCGACAGTCCTAGATTAGAAGGAACGATAATTCTTCGTCAGACGTAAACTGGTTTAATTAGTGTAATACAAGCTACAAAGTTCGAAGAGGGGGGGTCCAAAATGACGGTTCAGGGGCGCTGAGCGTAGCTTGAAACGATAGGTATCGCGGAGGCTGTCTGATCATGTTTAGATGTGTCACAATTGTAGTTCAGGATCCTGCACAAATTGCAATTTATCCACAGGCTGTGATGCCGATTGCGAATGTGGTGTAAAGATTAAGAGCTCCTCTCAGCCCCCGTAACATGATCATTGATTGGAAACAGAGATGACTTTTCCAGTTCAGAGCAGAGGTAGAGGAAAGAAACCTCGGAATGACATGAAATAATGCTGCCTAGTATGATGGCATGTGGCTCTTTGCGTTGCCCCTTGCTGCTGAGTAATAGTTCTGAGGGGCCGCGTCGACTACTGGAACTATTTCTGTAAAACGAATTTGTACAGCAATTTATCGTAAATGGTGTCAAAGATTTTTTCAGTGGTAGGATGCATATAACCATTGTATGGATCGATGATAACATCGGGCAACGAAAGCAGAGGTAATAACTTTTAATAATCATCAACTACTACATTTACTACTGGCACTACAACACTCCTTAAAACAAAAGGGAATCTAAAGAAAGGACAGGTAATGTATTCCTCTGTGTTTGATTGATCTTTCTTGTGATGAAACAACCAATCCTGCATACAGGAAAAGCAACAAATGGGCGAGGGTTCATGTGGCTTTCTCATCCAGAACGAAACATGCATCAATGCAAACTGCAGACAAACACTCACATACTTTTACCGTATTGTACTTGCTTGGCTGCAAAAAACTTGCCAACGAATCCGCTTGTTTACCCGTTTCCCCACTCTCTATACTCTACTGACTGTACAATGACTACAAATCAAGAGCGGCTTCAAAGGCGGAGAGAGTATTCACTAAGAGAAGAGTGGGACGTTGGGCTATCAACACCAACAACGCGATGTCGTACTCGGCCGAGGTCCGACGGAACCATCTTGAAGAAGCCCTTAAGATCATTTCTCAGTAACATCCCAGTATTTAAGTTAACATCAAGTTCAATCTATTGGTGTCTTTGAGGATAAGAGCAGGTCAGGCTTAGTGTAGTTGATATACATTTGTGATTGGTCCACAACAGTGGCTCAGCCTGGGAGTGGCGATGGGGTTTGGAGATCATCGTCGGCAAAGTATGTGGTGCTTGATTTATAAATCAAGATACTGCCTTGTGCACAATGTGCTCAGTGCTGTTGGATGCCAAGGAGCCCAGGGAGTCTACAGATTATCAATGCTCGTCGAAGGTGCCAGGAAATTCACATAGAAGCCTAGAATGAAAACGCTTAGCATGTCTGACTGTGAAAAGAAACACGAACCATGTGCGCAAAACATGCGAGGATCACCAGATAGACGGCTTGGTAAGGAGTTGTATCAGCCAAAGCTTGAGGTCAAATCTCGAACAGGACGCTCCGGATATTCGCCTCTTCGTTTCTAAGCATGACCAATGTTGATGAGAAGCTCTGGAGTGCACCCATCTGCTTTAGAGTTTGTTCCTTCCGATTTCTCAACGGTCTTACAAAGGTTTTCTGTTTTGGTAATTTAAATTTTCGTGTTGTCCGCTTGCCGGGATCTGGGTGCATCTTTGAATTCCAGAAAAAGATTGTGATTACGATTGTGATTGATAAGACAACGCTCATGCAAAGAAAGCCAGAGACGACATACTGGAGTTGGACACAGTGACCAGGACAACGCCAGCCAGATGCGAGAACACAGGGCAATGGTCTAGCAATTCAGGCCTCCTATGGTCCCGTTGGGCTGAGGGAAATCAATCCACACGCTGTGTGGCGGCTTTTCTTCCTTGCGCTTGGGCCCAAGGGTTCCTTGCTATCGAGTATGATTGGATTTCAAAGATTGTTTAGTGATTGGTGGTCGTATATTGTTTTAATTTTCTGTGTGAGAATGAAATTTGGTGGGCAAGATTTTTTAGATTTTATGCATGGTTGATTGTAGGACCAGTGATGATTTGTTGTGTGATTAACCAACGTCGCGCTGCTGAGAGCTAGACAGGATAATTTGTTTTAAGAAGAGAGGTGAGTACACCCAAACCTTTTCCTGTGATCGGCCTATCGATATCTATATCACTTTTGCATTCTTTGCATCTTTCCCTGTTTCCTCTCCTTTCTTAATTCTCTTACATGCCGAAGATATTTCTGCAGATGCCTGATTCTTTTCCAAACTCTTCATAATTACTGGCTTGGTCGGTCCAAGCATGTAGCAACAGAACTCATCCAAGACCAGACAAGCCGATCCAATTGCCGCTTCACAGTAATGGGTGGTTGCGGAATACAAACGCAGATGCTCACGTACGATGAAAGACACGCTTTTCAGTTGTATTTCCCAACCGCCAATTCACAGATGGATGACAGTTGTTAAAGAGCCAAATACATCACTTCATGTGTTGAGATAATTGAACAATCCCGAGGATAACCACGACCCCCCTTGACCATATTCATGACGTGTCGTATTACTTTCGGTAGTGCATCCTTCCACAACTGAATAAAACAATGAAATCTCACTCCCTCACACCCAGTCAGAACCAATGGGATAGACTGATAATATCACTACAGGTGCATCTGCCCACATGTGGATGGTTCACGAATTACCAATTCAAGCGATGCAGTTTGACGCGATCAGAAGTTTAGATTCTCCCAAGCTCTTGCTCGCCATCCCGCGATGCTTCCAACGGCAGATTTTGGACAACGAGCTGTCCGTCTCTAACTGCAAGAACGCCGAAGGTTGCTTCCCATGAGCTCGGGTGTAATAAGCCAACCAGCGTTCTGTAGGTATGGGTGCCACGGTTTTCCTCTTGTCCAAACCACGCATATGCCACACCTCACCGGCATCAACGTGTGGATAAGAGTAGCATACTTATACTAGCAGGAATTGGGCTATCCATTTCCCACAGATAACTTTCCAGAAACCGACTGTGCCGAGGAAAGAATGGCTTCCAAAGCCTTGAAATTGAGTGAAGCTTACTGCACTTCCGGCGTTGAGTGAACATCATTGGAAGTTCTGTCCGTCCAGGTGGTAGGAATCCACCCTGTGACGGCAGTTTGTTTACCACCTGGGATGTGAGGATGGTTGGGGCACGAAGTTTTTGGTAGTCCATGGATGATGCAGTATAGAATATGTATTCCGGCAGTGAATTGGAGGGGATCCGGTGACCGGTGAGAAATGAGAGGTGATGGTGAGGGGGCTTCGTGGATGGTTGCAGAAATTGACCTTGAGGTATTTCTTGTTGATGAGGACGGTTTGGACGAATGACAAATTTGTTGTTTGTTATTTTGGAAGTTCGTGTGTAACTTGGTTATATAAGAATGTATATTGCACAGACACATGATAAATTTGCAACTATGAGCACAAATCCCAATACGTTACTACTCTTGTAAACAACATGTCCAAATATATAACCAAAGCGAATAATATCCTCCAATCTTGAAACTAGCCGACATACTCAACCGAAGCGTCATCATCTCCGCCCCTGATTGTGCGAATTGTTAGTGTATAGACATGTGTATAGCTTTAGCGCAGAGGTATAACAGCCATGGGTCCGATTTTGGATGATTGTAGGACTATGATGATGGATTGATTGCGCGTGTAGCAGCGAAGACAGCAAGGGCTTGACCTTGACATGGAACCTTTGTGCCCTTGCTGAGACACGCATTTTGCGGGCGGCGAGTACAGAGGCGAGGTCTTCGGATTGGGAGAGCGCATGGGCCTTGATAATTAGAGCTGGTAGGTCCTGGTTGGGAGGCAAGTGAGGATTGATTATCGGTCCGCTGTGCATTGTTATTTTGTAGTTTGTACGGTCAAAGTTGACATCATTATGTCCAGAGTAAGTATCGTCACAAGTGGTCACGGGACCGGCGGTCAGTGGAAGGAACATTTTGAAGTCGGCTGATGTGGGACATGAGAGCTGCATCTCGGATCCTTGTGTTTTCATCAACATCCTTATGCATTCAAAAGCAAAAAGCAAGCCGATCACGGTGATGTTAAGGACAACACCAAGCAAGCCAGCACTCCTGCTTTTTACATGCTCCACTGTGTGGCCTGTCTCTATCAACGTCCTCTGCTCCTAATTGCCTCTTCTGCTCTCCCTAGATCGTTCCAGTCGTGCTGTTCTTCCTCTGCAACCTCAATTCCTTCCGTAAGGTGATTAATATATTTTAAGCTACGCCCATCATCTCTTTTCATCCGCGGCGGTGCCACTGTACTATCTTCTATCGTGACCTGTCAGCATCCACAACCAGCAATACAATGAAGGCAGAAAGACGAAGAACCCCGCAACTTCGGCTGGCGCGTTGAATAACACTTAGAACCTAAAGATACGCTACCCAACCATCATTTTGCATCATCTGCACCTGCTAAAGTTTTAGCATGATACGTGCTCAGTTTGCCGGACAAGGAGTGCAAGGATATTCGCAAATCATCGTGCATGCATTTACTCCACCTGCCGCTCATGGCCAGTGTGGTGATTGCCATCCTCATGTATTGTTACGGCATCATAAGATTTCTTATTTCCATTGACTCATCCTGAATGTTTGAAACGATTGGGCAATAATTGAGTTAATGAGCAATTTATCGTCACCCGTGTGCTTAGTGATAGAACAGCGTGAAGAATTGTCCCGGTATTAGTGATGGATTGATTGGGAGCTTTTTAAGCCACATTTCAATGTAGAATCTTCAAATCTGCGGTGAGTGTCTGGCACTTAGAGTTTCCCACTATATCGGTTGCCTTGGGAGACGCACTGACCATAGGTCGTAGTCTCGGGGCACATAATACTCTCACAAAGATTATACATAATACAATGCTCAAGATGGAAAGCGGCTTATCCATCCGTTCGTTATACCTACCATGGCTATAGTGCTCACTTGCAAACTAACCCACAACCCTGTGTCCCCTACAACATTAGTGTCCAAACTAGTTCGCGCCAGTACAGACATGTGCCGCGTCCCTGCTAGGAACATAATTCTGTGGTGGCAATGATGATGCAGGTTCGAATGTGACATCCGATTGGGGGCTCCAGTATTTCAATTGCTACATCACATTGATATATCGATTCGTTGTGCCTCTAGGCCGTGAGAGCGGGAGCTCGGCATCCCGGACAGCTTGTTGGATGTGGGCTAGGTAGTCTAACAGGAGCGTTCCTGGGCCTAGGCAGTATCTTACGATCCTGTTTGCGCCGTTTCGACCCTTGCTCTGTATCAAGCACACGTATAGGCTCTCCAGTTAATCCCGTCCTTTGGCTAGCAGCAGGAAGCGGGTAGTCTGCGCGGAGGCCTATGACGCCGATCTAGCGGTGAGTCTTCGGCAGGGGTGTGGAAATGGGGTTATAATGGCTGATACGAGGTGAGAGGCGGAGCGTCTTGGCACACGCGGTGGCAATTCCAAACCGTCACTTATTACGGGCGGCACTATCCGTAGGGATCCAACGGATGGGGACACGGTGGAGGGACGTGAGCTTCATGTGCATGTACTTTTGAGGAGGCACAAGCTCTATGTGCAGTTTTGCTTGGGACCTAATCTACTCGCAGGGAACCGAGTGTACATTGTTTCTCGTATGATTGTTGTTGCGGGAAAGGTCTGACGTCGGAGTCCGTCTGGATTGGGATAACAATTACAGCAAGGAAGGTGGAAGGAACAAGTTGGTGGTGATCACGGCTGGATAGTGCAAGCAGTTTAGTTGGTGGGATAGTGATTGTGGTCCACTGTGCGAGAATGAACTGCTTATAGCTAGTGTACCGCTTCAACGAAAAGTGCTCCGGAGACTAGGCAACCACAAAGGACTTCCGTTGATAGAATAGTAGGCAACTGATATTGTCTTTTCTTCGTGATAGCGTTCCGGCCTGGACTGTCTATAGACTCTCATGTGCAGAATCTCTGGTGACTGCAAGAGTGGATTAGAGAGATCATTGCACAAAGTTCCCTGTGTTCTGCGGTGCTGATGTTACATTGGCTATTGATGGTAACGACGATGCCTGCGTGTGTTACGGGCGCTTCAACAGCCCGTGCGTCGGAGTGTGAGGCACTAGCTATAGTGACGCCTTGGTCAAGTTTAATGGTTGTGTTGGTTCTTCTGTCATCACTTGGAACGGAGAGTCTGATCACGTGATTCATCATCGGATCTGCCACTATGTAATCACTGCGACTTACAGATCCTTATGTGTCTCGTACGTATTAGAATTGCAGTTTTTTACTGGTGTGTAATTGCACCAAATGATAGTTTAAAAACTACCCGTTGCTGCGATGGTTATGACTGAGACTACGCGTGTCATAGAGGTGCGACAGGATAGCACACTTGTGATCGTGACTTGATCACCCGTGGTGTCTACTGCTTAGGTCGACTGGCTTGGAGTATACTATACCGCGTACAGTTATGGTCGACTGGTCAGCGCATACCTTACGCGTAAATGGACAAATAAAGGCCGTTGGCTCAGCGGTAATCTCTATGCGCTATCGGTCTAGAGCGCGTGTGTACCCGTGTGACAGGTATATGGTCAATTTTTTGGCAATGCATGCTCGAGAGAAGATTATCTTTATTGCTGCTCATGACGAGTGCAAGACGCACCCCAATGTGTGTAGTTCTTGTCACTTAGGCCGCTTGCCATAATTGTGGATGTGTGCTCGATCGGCATCTGGTGAATCAATTATCGCGTGGCCGCCTCGCATAAGCGTGGCAGCTGTGCAAAGCACGAACTGACCTGCTACCGATAGCCTGTAACTGTGATTACTTCCGACAAGCCTCTGTGTGTCGATTCTTCGAGATTGTATAGAGAGTAGGTCGCGACCTCCGTGACCCTCGGATCACACGCGCACTGAACACATACGCATCACTCTAATGCATGTATACCGATAGAAGTTCTTACGATCATACAGACAAGCTGAGACACATGCATCCGACAGCGAACACCCCAGAGGAATCCTTACCTGAGTGATATCACGGCACAGCATGAGTGTCAGGATGTTGTGGTACTTGTTCCTCATCTGTGTACCTGAAAGTATAGTATGCCTAGTGCGTAGCGACCTCCATTACGTGGCAGCAGTACTACTTAAAGAATGTGATCGAAGGACATGCGCAGTCTGATCTTGCAATTGAAGATACATCAATATCTTTTCTTAGCCGACTAGCAATGCATTCTGCCACGTGATACGTACTCGCAACCCGAACACCACGTGGGAACTTTGCGTGTGGAGATGGGCGATTCTCACCCACGGCGCGCGTGTGAAGTGACACCTAGGCTGAGTTGAATAGAGCACTGTGAGACTCAATGGAGCTCCACACACCCCAACGCATCATAGCTTTCACCTTTCACTCTTGATGTCGGGACATTGTTTTGGACGCCCTGAATTGTGCGCTGTGGGGGTGGGTGACAGGCAATGTGGAGAATTTCAGTGGAGGGAATTAACTACATGGGAAGTGTTATAGCCTAGTGGTAACTCGATGAACGCGGAAACGAACGGTTGTAGCTGCAATTTTGATCTTGCATCGGCGCTTTACTGTGTGGCGATCTAGTACATGTAGTTAGGTCTGGATAGCGGTGCTGTATGCGTTTTTGCCCAGCCTGGAACATTAGAAATGTTCGACGAGAGTGTCGCGACTATTGTCGCCACATACGGGTAGACTAACTTTCACAAACAGTAAGCTCGTCGCAATGGCACGCACAAGTGCGCAGCCTTTCGCCTTTGTGCGTGTACCACCTTCTTCGCATTGACTACGAATGAAAGACTGGCGAATTAGACATCCCGCCGAGCCCCTGGGCGCTCTCTTTGGAGGATATGCGAGGAGGTGGCTTTTATATCGGGATTACTGAACGACTCGCGCACACGTCTGAGATCCGCTCGCTGACGTCAAGCGTGGTCTGTCCTTATGTCGTGGAGGCGGCCTCGAAAGGCACGCAGTAACTCTGAATGGGAGCTCTATACGGAACGCTTGCAAGTCACCAACAATACGTGGCGGCGGTAAGAGCAAGGAGAGCGACACCCACGATGCGGAGGGAAGGACAGAACCACAGGACGTCCGCAAGGATACAAACGAAATGGGCCTAAATAAAGGCGGCTCATTCCAAGATTAACATGTACAAATCGTGCGTTGTGGCACGTGCCATACATAAGAACTACACTACAACGATATGCAATAGGAGAACCAGATGACACACTGTACGATTATATCTCGCGGACCGTATATTTCTAATTAACCAGAGAGGAGATGCCAGCGGTTACGACAGACTTGTGTATCGGCCGGTTGGGATACTCATTCTAGGGCGCAGCTTGGTGTTGCGGGTCGGGCTACCCGGTTGTGGAGCACATCGGCGGCTCATCGTTTGTCACGGCAGCAGCAGCGAAATCTCCCAAACAGCACGACCACAAATTGGGCTGAAACGTCTCAAGTACCGCTAACTGCGTATTGATGAGGAGCAGGCAGGCTGTCTACCCTGGGGGATAAGCAAGCAGTGGGCTCAACATAAGCAATGCTTGCTTTACCAGTTTTTTGTGTTGAAGCTGAAACGTTACGTTTAGTTGGATAAGGTGCGTTTGTGGACAGTTGGTAATCCTGCCAGGAAGGATGAGCAATAGGAGTTCCTGTATTGCTTACTTTTTGGCCAGAGTTTTGCAAACAGATGTTTGCTCTGTCTTTTGCGGGTATTACCTGTATACTTGTTGTGGGTCGAACGTATGTTTTGTGTTGGGCCGATTGCTTGAGCAGGCAAGAGGCGCTAAAGTTTTGACGTCCGAATATTGTGGCATTTTAAGTGGGCCCGGTTGTCATAGTGGGTGGTATGCTGACTGTCTAAGTAGGCGCCTGCCTGTCCCAAAAGTGAACCCCTAATCAGTGTTTTCACCAAATGGGACTCCATTTATGCGCAGCAGGCGCAGGATGAGTCCACTTGGACCCAAATGCACGCACCTGATCCAATATGCGTTTAGTAGTCATTCCTGTCACGAGCTGGAGATCGAAGGGAAATGGTGAGAGGCGTAGGTTATATTGCATTGGGTGCAGGGGGTGCTGGCAGCCGGCGAAAGGGGGAAGTGTCTAAGCAGGTGCAAGTGGGGTGCGCTAAATCGGGGTGGTTAGTATGGCGCGAGAAAAGCGCAGTAGGAAGGGGCAGTCTTTTTTTTTGAACAGAAAAAAGGAAGAAAAAGCTTTCTTTCTTAAGTTGCCAAAGATAGGGGCCAGTTTTTGAACTAAAACACGTCGAGCATATTATTGGGGGGAGGAAAATGGGCTTTGTTTCCACAGAGAAGATGCTCTTGTATCGCCGCCCAGAGAAATGCCGCATACTGTGGATGCAGAGTACAGGTAGTTCTTGTGGAGTGTGGGCCGGGTACAAAGAATTATTTTAGTATTTTTAGACGTAATTATAGTTACTGTTTATATCGTTAGGTGGGGTTGTTAAAAAGACAATTATAGAGCTTTTTGTTTTTTATATGGTTCTTAGGTTTTCCGTAAGGATCTATCACCATAGTAAGTGCAGGTATCCAAAGCCTTCTTTCAAATCCTATTGTCATATAAATCAATTTTTTTTCTTTCTTAATTATCTCCCTTTTTACTTCTTTTCACTTTTTATTTAATTTCGATTAGGATTTATGGTCGGGTAAGCATGTACTGGCTGTGATATTGTATGTGATTTTCTTGGTGCTTCAGAACGCTACAAAAACAATGTTCAGCCTGTATACCGCCTGGCCCTGTAAAAGGTGTATGAAACATAGAGTAGTCAGCAGACATTGTTGTAGATGAAAAAAAGGACACAAGGTATGCGTTAAGCATTTCAGAATGTATTGCTTAGTGGGTTAACGATTTCGTTATGTTTCCGAATCTTCTGTTTACTTGAACGCTGCAAACATCTTGCATCCAACTGTCATTCGAGCTACCTTGGCTGAAGCAAAAGGGGATTTGTTCTCGTTTTGTATAAATTGTTTTGTTAGCAGGTTTTTTGTACTCCGATTGGAGTCAGAAAGATCTTTCTCATTCTCCCAGCAATCTTTCTTTATCGTCCAGATTTTGAACGTGCAGAAAAGGACTATTTGTCTTCCCGGGTGCAGCGTAGACTTGGTGGTGGAAAGAGGCTGCAGTTCGATGGAGCCCTGCTGCTGTTTTTGGGTGGAGGCGTACTTTTAGGTGCAGGCTGATAGTGACATCGGTTGGGAAGGCGTGCAGGTTCCGGAGAAGCTGGTATGTAGGTAAACAGAATTGGCTGTTCAAGCAGAGGCTTGTGGGCCGGCTGCCGCTGCATCAAATGTTTGGTTTGCATTCTTTGACATGGGGAAGCTGAATTTGATTTTTGCACACTCGAGAAGACTTTGACTTCGTCGAATTAAGGGAAAGGTCAGCAGTTGGATGTCGATGGAGCTGGAGACATCTTCGGGCTTTTGACTTTCTCGAACCCGTAAGTTTCTTCGTCTCGAGTGAGAGTGGGTTCGATGCTTCCCTCAGCATCCGGATGAATAATGTTTCTTCTCGCTAAAGGCGGAGTTTCTCTGGGGTAGTTTCCAAATGTCGCCAGTGCAGTTTTCGCTGCCTCAGTTTGAGTCAATTTGCTTCAATTTTCTGAGGAATCTCATACTTTGAGAAGCGGTTCATTAGTGGTTCCATTCCTGGACGCGCCTTTGCGCCCGCATGAGGAGACGCAAAAAGAGAGCCTTCGCAACAGGCCTCGCTGTGGACGCGTTGAGGAGTTAACTGCTTGGCTTGGATAATTTTGAGGTTGAAATAACTCACTTCTGCCCTTTGACTTCCAGTCAGGAATATTTGCCTTGAGTTTTGTGATTAGATGTGTTGAAGCTCTGCGATATCAATCTCTCAACGCAAATAAAACGTGTTGTAAGAACAAGTATCATTGCTAGATAACGAACTCGCAGCTTGGCGCAACATAGCGTTGCGCTGATGATAGAAGATTGCGGCTTTGAAGAGTCTCTCTTCTCATTAGTGGTGAAGTGAGGTGACTCGTAGGGGAGAGGTGATATAGTTTCGGCGTGAAAATGCCCCTCGACTTCTTACCCTCACTTTCTTTGCACTGCGTGGAGGGTGACTTTGAGTTGCTTTGTATGACGAAGATAAAGTGGGTTGTCTTCTCTAGTAATATTTTCACAAAGCTGTCAAAGTCCCTGACATGTTTCGTAGCCCATTGTCAGTGACATGAACGAGCCCTGGTAGCTGATTGTGTAGATTTTGAGAGAGAGACAAAGACTACTAGCTCCAGACTGATCTTCGTGTCTTTTAATATCATCGAAGAAAGAGAAAATCTCTTCATTCAGTTGATAATCGAGTATCACGATTGATGATCAAATTCTGTATTTCACGCATTTGTAGACAATTTTGGTGCGGCGTTTCCACTCGGACTCAGCATCAAGTGGTTCCTTTCTTGCGATGTTCTTAGGGGCATTATTCCGAAGTTTGTTCCTCAAGTGCAATATTAGTCTCTTTCTTTGTTGCTTCTCCAAGTCATCCTGGACACTCAAAAGATGAACCAAGCGTTGTTGCGCACATCAGCATTTTCTTCTTCCCGACCGCATTAACATTGTGATATTTTTTCTTGATACTGTTGCTGACCATTTCTTCCATTGATTGTGGCGAGGGTCTGATTCAATACAAACACACTAGCATCACGCAGACAAAATCCTTGACAGCTGCTGTCGCTTATACCAAAAAAGAGATACTTGTCTCCAAAGCTCGGCTTCATAAACCCTGAGGAGGACAGAATAAGTTCTTCTTTGGCGGGGCACTGCGCAATCGGTGCTGTTGCTTTGACCCACTCCATTTTAGACACAATAGTAGCTGGTTTTATCACGAGATTTGCAGCTGTCACAAGCCGTTGACAGTGAACAGGCGCGCTGGTCTTTCCAGCTGGCTTTGACCCCCACCGCTTCTATGGCTTCAACAACGTTCCATTCCTTCGACAACTGCCCCAAACACAACATGCTTCCCGTTCCAAGTGAAGGTTAGAGAGGACCTCGCTTGGTGCATAGGAAGAATTGAGATTTGTTCGTATTGTGGTCCTGCAATTGGCCATTGAGGTTAGGATACTGAGAGAGGGATAGGAGTGCAGCCAAAGATGCAAAAGTGCAAAAAAGGGAAATAAAAAAAATGGATAAGATTCACTTACCCTGGTCCAGTGTGCTGTGAGAGAAAAATTCTCATCTTTGAAGTCTCTGAACGTGCTGCTGGTAAATAGACTTTCCCCCAGTTCCATCCTCCTTTTTGGAAATCCCCACCTTGACACATGAATTAGGTAATAACACGATGAAACTTTGATCCCAGCATAGCCAAACCCCTTTTCACACCAGTACATAAAGCACGGAAGTTCTCGGCTTGTGATAGGAACCACATCAGCGGCGTAACTCAATAAACTATTCGACCCAGCCTTCTTACTTCCTATTGTGATGTCTAGATAACACAATGGATTTTTTCGATGGTCAAACAATTTTGGCATTGCTGAAGTTTAGCTTGTCATGGCTGCAGCAGCGTGTTGTCGAGGATGTAGCAGTTGAATGGACTCTTGGGAGCCGCCTTCGACATTGGAGGAAACGCTGCAGACGACGCAGGTGCAGCGGATTTTGTAGACGGATTGAAGGTGGAATGGGCTCTTTGGGGCGCGCTTTCGACATAGGAGGGAAAGCTGAGGAAGAAGGGGCAGGAGTGAAAGGGACTCTTTGGGGCCGCCTTCGACATGGGTGGGAAGGCGGCACTTGTCGATGAAGACTTCTCTTCTTTCTTTCGGAGCACCAAAGTTTTGAAGCCGCTTTGACGCCGGAGCTTGACTTGTAGATGTGCTGTCCAAATCCACCGAAAGGGTTTTTTCGGAGCAGGCTGCCGACATGGGTGGGGAATGTTGACGAGGGACGCGGGGTGCTGTAGATGTTGTAGTGAAATGGATTACTTTTTCGGAGCCGCCTTTGACATGGGTGGAAAGGCTGCGGACGACGCAGGTGGCATGCGCTTTTTGCAGTGAAGGGACTCTTTGGTGCCGTCTTTGACCATTGGTGGAAAGGCTGCGGACGACGCAGGTGCCGGAGCTGTTGCAAATGGATGGACTCTTTGGTGTTGTTGTCGACATGAGTGGGAATACTAAAGAGGACCTGGGTGCAGGAGCTGAGCTTGCAGTGGCAATGGGCTCTTTCGGTGCTGTTGCCGACATAGGCGGAAATGCAGAGCTTGATGGCACCGTCCTTCTTGGTTGACAGCACTGGCCAAAGTTAAATCCTGTTGTTGTGGGAGCTTCACTTTTTGTCGTGCTAACAAAATCCCGACACAGAATTTAGGAGCCGCCTTTGACATTGGTGAAAAAAAACGATGCAGCAGGTTTGGGCTCTGTCTTTGCTGCGAATGTTGTTGAAGCGAAGGGATTCTTTGGTGCCGCCTTTGGACATTGGTGGAAATGCGCTCGATGATGAGGTCGCTTTCTCTTCCTTCTTTTGGTACAGGAGTTGACGATGTTGTAGCAAAAGGACTCTTAGGAGCTGCCTTTGACATAGGAGGAAATGCCGACGAAGATGGCAGTCGCAGGTGCAGGAGTGTTCGCAGTCGATGAGGTGAATGGACTCTTCGGAGCTGTCTTCGACATGTGGGTGGGAAAGCTGAAGAGACGCAGGAGATGAAGTCTTCGCAATGGATTCTTTGGTGCAGCTGTTGACATTGGAGGAAATGCGGAAGAAGACACAGGAGCGGCTGTTTTTGGTAGCAGAAGTGAAGGGATTCTTCGAAGCAGCTTTGGACATCGGTGGAAAGGCTGCACTTGCTGGAGAAGAAGCCTTTTCTTCTTTCTTCGGAGCTGCAAAGTTGAAACCAGCTGGCGTTGTCGATGACGATGCAGCGGTTGATGGTCCAACGCCAAATGAAAAACAACTAGGTGCAGGAGCGGTAGCGGTGGAATCCTCCTTCTTTACTGCTGCAGCAAAGTTGAAGCCTGTTGCTCCTTGATGTCGCAGGAGCCGGAGCCGCTGCACTACCTCCAAATGAGAATCCGCCGCACCAATACTGCTCGTGCTAGTTGCTGCAGGAGAGCTCCAAATGAAAATCCACCCCGCCCCGATACTTCCAGCAGCTGGAGCAGAGGCGGATGAAGTTGCGCCAGCGGCCTTGCCTTCTGAGCCTGGCTTTGGAGTCTCACAGGCTGGACATACAGAGTCTGAAGGGCTGTTTGTCACCATACAAACACACCACACTTCCATGACCCTTCTTCCGACTTCTTGAACATTCCGCCCCCACCCTTCTGCTGCGCCTCCTGTGCTCTCCTGTGCTGCAGCATCAGAGCTATCAGCCACATCTGCCCCTGCTGTACTCTCGTCGTCTGACTCTTCTTCACTGTCACCGTCTCCGAACAGGCCACTCGATGTACCAACCAATGAAGGCTTTGCGAGTGATCACCTTGTCGCTGGATGCATCATCAACACTGCTGATCTTTTTGATAGTGCGTCGATGCTCCTCTTCGCAATATGTTGAGCCCAAAGATTCCAACAGTTTGGGAAACTCTGTGACCGAAATATGTTCCGATTCATTCGCAAGGGCATCGAATGCTCCTCTGCTTCTCCTTCTCTTCTGCAATCTCGCTCTCTTGTGACGAGCCATCGTCGTCGTCATCTTGATCGACTAGACTGCAATACCACCGAACAAACGCGGTTGCGTGTTTATGTGACCCTGATCATCTTTATCGATTGCGGCAAGCTGGCTTGTCCATCTCGTCACCGTGGAAGCCCTCACCAACTTCATCGACCAGTGCCTCAAACTGCGATGATGGTAATGTAGGTTGTGCATTTATCGACATCTGCAAGGACTGTGTCGAAAGCTTGTGCTGCTTTCTTGCCAGGAGGAGTGGAAAGCTCTTCAATCTTATCAACAACTGCATCAGATGTGGGTTTCGTAGAGGCTGGAGCAGCAGCAGCCGCCGCAAAGTTGAAACCACTAGGTGCAGCTGATGTGGTTGATGATCCAACACCAAAAAGAAAAAACCACCAGTGAGCAGGAGTAGTAAGAATCCTCCGTTTTAGGGCGGTGGCGGCAAAAGTTAAAGCCCGTGAAATCTGACTTCCCTGCGAACGTTGTTGAAGCGAAGGGATTCTTCGGTGCCGCCTTTGACATTGGTGGAAATGCGCTCGATGAGGAGGTCGCTTTATCTTCCTTCTTCGGTACAGGGGTTGAAGATGTTGTAGCAAAAGGACTCTTAGGAGCTGTCTTTGACATTGGTGGAAATGCGCTCGATGAAGATGCAGTCGAAGGAGCAGGACTTTTTGCAGTCGATGAGGTGAATGGGTTCTTTGGAGCTGCCTTTGACATCGGGGGAAATGCCGACGAAGATGCAGTTGAAGATGCAGGAGCGTTCGCAGTCGATGAGGTGAATGGGTTCTTGGAGCTGCCTTCGACATGGGTGGGAAAGCTGAAGAAGACGCAGGTGCTGGAGTCTTTGCAAATGGATTCTTTGGTGCAGCTGTTGACATTGGAGGAAATGCGGAAGAAGACACAGGAGCTGCTGTTTTGGTAACAGAAGTGAAGGGACTCTTCGGAGCCGCTTTGGACATCGGTGGAAAGGCTGCACTTGCTGGAGAAGAAGCCTTTTTCTTCTTTCTTCGGAGCTGCAAAGTTGAAACCAGCTGGCGTTGTCGATGACGATGCAGCGGTTGATGATCCAACGCCAAATGAAAAACCACTAGGTGCAGGAGCGGTAGAATCCTCCTTCTTTGGGGCGGCGGCAAAGTTGAAGCCTGTTTACTCCTGACGTCGCAGGAGCAGGGGCCGGTGCACTACCTCCAAATGAGAATCCCGCCCGCACCAATACTACTCGTGCTAGTTGCTGCCGGAGCTCCAAATGAAAATCCACCCGCCCCGATACTTCCTGCAGCTGGGGCAGAGGCGGATGAAGTTGCGTCAGGCGGCCTTGCCTTCTGAGCCTGGCTTTGGAGTCTCACAGGCTGGACATACAGAGTCTGAAGGGCTGTTTGTCACCATACAAACACCACACTTCCATGACCCTTCTTCCGACTTCTTGAAACATTCCGCCCCACCCTTCTGCTGCGGCCTCCCGTACTCTCCTGTGCTGCAGCATCAGAGCTATCAGCTACATCTGCCACCTGCTGTACTCTCGTCGTCTGACTCGTCTCACTGTCACCGTCTCCGACAGCCACTCGATGTACCAACCAATGAAGGCTTTGCGAGTGATCACCTTGTCGCTGGATGCATCATCAACACTGCTGATCTTTTTGATAGTGCGTCGATGCTCCTCTTCGCAATATGTTGAGCCCAAAGATTCCAACAGTTTTGGGAAACTCTGTGACCGAAATATGTTCCGATTCATTCGCAAGGGCATCGAATGCCTCCTCTTGCCTTCTCCTTCTCTTCTGCGATCTCACTCTCTTGTGATGAACCATCGTCATCGTCATCTTGATCGACTAGACTGCAATACCACCGAATAAACGCGTTGCGTGTTATGTCGCCCTGATCATCTTTATCGATTGCGGTAAGTTGCTTGTCCATCTCGTCACCGTGGAAGCCCTCACCAACTTCATCGACCAGTGCCTCAAACTGCGATGATGGTAATGTAGTTTTGCATCCATCGGCATCTGCAAGGACGCTGTCGAATGCTTGTGCTGCTTTCTTTCCAGGGCCAGAGGCTGTGAGTGTGTCGGCCTCTTCGACGTGAGTAGTTTTCGCTGGATTCTGATCTGCGTTTGTCTGCAGCTTCTGATGATTCTGCCCTTTTCTCTGTTGATGGTTGTTCTTCTTTTTTCGTCTCGCCAAACAAAGGCTTAACCATTCCTGGAGCCATTGTAGTCGCAGTAAAAGTGGCACCTGCAGTGCCAAATGCTTCCAAATGGATTAGCCTTTTGACTCCCAAATGTTGGTATGGCTGCTCCAGATCCAAAAGCCGCTGCTGTAGGTTTGGTTGGTTCTTCGCTCTTTGGTGCAGTTTCCGTTTGCGCAGACCCCAAAACCTTTACTTTTATCTGTTGACGTAGCCAACATGCCGAAGCCGCCTGTAAATGTCGTGCTAGATCCAAACACCGGAGCAGCTGATCCTGCCCCAAATACTGGCTTGGAAGCCGGCTGTTCCTTCGCTGGAGTCGATGCTGCGGCTGATGCACGAGGGCTGAAGGAGAACCAAACCCAAAAGAGGTAGCGGTTGATCCGAACGCAAAGCCGCCAGCTGTTGGTGCTGAGCCAAATGCATTCGACGGTGTGGTGGTGGTATTCGCGTCTGATGAACCACCTGCGAAGGAGAATGACGGAGTAGCGAAATTGAAGGCGGCCGCAGAACCAGTGCCAAAGACTGGTTGTGTCGATGGAACATCATCTGGTTCGCTCTCCTCATCGCTATTATACGAATCAAGCGAGTCGATTGATGATTTCGTCCATCGTCCAAATGTAAATCAAGACCACTGAGGATGCATGCTTCTGCAGCCTCGGTTGCGGGGGCAACTGGGGAAGATGCCACAGGAAGGGCAACGCTCATCACAGGAAGGGCAATGCTCATGTCAGCTTCTGCTGCTACGCCATCCAACACACGGGAAAAGAATTGCTCTCCCAGTATCTCATGACATGGTACAAACCCTGTCAGACTCCCATCAGTGCTCGCTAATGTTGGAAAAGGATGCCAACGCTGCATCCCTGGCATGGGAGCATGACTACTCCCAACCCCATCAAGAATAGAAATTCATCGTCTTCATATCTGTCGGACATGACATTTGGTTTACCCTCCTCAACGTCGATAATGTCCCACGCACCATTCTGCTTTGCTAGAATGGCAACATCACTCCCCACATTACACCCCCCACCAATAACAGTGTAGATGTATTGCAAGATAGGGTGGAAGTGTGAAAGACGTGACGACCACCCTTTGGAACAGAAAAAAATGGTACGACATCCCCGAGTTCAGTCCACTCCCATGATGATGGATCCAACTGTGTACCATAAGGAAATTAGCCTGGTGCTCATTCGGATCATCTTCATCGTCTTCATCATCTTGGCTATCTGGATTCAACTATAACTCGTGTCAATCCCATGGCTATAGATTGAGAGTCGAACCAATTCAAATGTGTAATCTTCCACACGCCATCATCATCTACTTCCTCTAATAATGGGTGATGAATAAATTGAACTTTCAGCTGTTTTCTGATGTTGATGAGATGGATGCAATGTCCAATGTTTTGCCAACATTGGTACCAAATAAGAGCGTGAGTGTGCCATCATCACTTTGTTGTTGTTGGTTTGTTGCTGTTGTTGCACAAGTAATGTAATATCATCACTGTCAATAATGCCAGCAGGGGGCACACAAATTGGTTGGACTATTCCGACGCTGCATCCATCAGCATTACACTACTTGGAGAAGGATTGGACACAATTCTTCAGTCACGACAATGAATTGATGTTGCCTATCATTTGCCATGAACAAATTCCAATGTTTGAAAATTGAAAAATTGGTGTGTACCATCCCTGATTTTGGAAGTTCTCCATCGTTTTGTAAATTGTATAGATGTTTGATTATCAGATGTCTGGTATAGCACATTGATACATTTAATTGTGCCATCAGATAATCCAATCAATAACAATCTTTGATCATCCGATATTGCCATTCTTGATACCAACGCTGCTGAATTTTCATCAGCTTCAGAGAGGGAGAAGGATCCAATGATGATCATCTCTCCACCCTCTATATTATATTTGTTTTCTGCGTCCTCCTCCTCACTGGTCAAACCGCTGGGCGACACGAGCTGCACTGCCTCCACAGCCACACCGTTATTATCTGCCACGGCCCTGAATACAATTCCCGGTACAGCGGCTCGTGTATTATTTTGATCATTATTATCACAGCAGCAGAGAATAGATTCTTCCAGTTCCATCTGCACGCTTGGCATCATCAGTTGATACTCCTGATGATGTGCTGGGAAGCGAAGTGAAGGGTTTCAGAGCGAGCGCCTCGGATAGGTCCGAATTATCGTCCATGATTGAAGTTAAAGATTGATCGATTAGCAGCGGTATGTTCTTGTAGGACACCTGATGGTGACATGATGGGGAAAGTGTGAGAGGTGGAGTGGCCACATTAACTGGAGATGAACCACCTGCCAGCGCTTATGATCCCATTCATTGAGACTCAACGGCATAACCAACTCGGCTGTGATCTGTGAATGAGGGAATTATGTGGCGGCCGAGCCCCGCCCGGCCCGCCGTGATGCATCAACGAGTGGACATTACATCGATCTCTCGTCACAGACCGCCACCAGAACTGGAGGCGGTCTGTGACGAGAGATCGATGTAATGTCCACTCGTTGATGCATCACGGCGGGCCGGGCGGGGCTCGGCCGGCACATAAATGCCTCATACACAGATGACAGCCGAGTTGGTTATGCCGTTGAGACTCAATGAATGGGATCATAAGGGCTGGCAGGTGGATCATCTCCAGTTAATGTGGCCACACCACCTCACACACTTTCCCCATCATGTCACCATCAGGTGTCCAACAAGAACATACCGCTGCTAATCGATCAATCTTTAACTTCAATCATGGACGATAATTCGGACCTATCCGAGGCGCTCGCTCTGAAACCCTTCACTTCGCTTCCCAGCACATCATCAGGAGTATCAACTGATGATGCCAAGCGTGCAGATGGAAACTGAAGATCTATTCCTGCTGCTGTGATAATAATGATCAAAATAATACACGAGCCGCTGTACCGGGAATTGTATTCAGGGCCGTGGCAGATAATAACGGTGTGGCTGTGGAGGAGGTGCAGCTCGTGTCGCCCAGCGGTTTGACCAGTGAGGAGGAGGACGCAGAAAAACAATATAATATAGAGGGTGGTAGAGATGTCATCATTGGATCCTTCTCCCTCTCTGAAGCTGATGAAAATTCAGCAGCGTTGGTATCAAGAATGGCAATATCGGATGATCAAAGATTGTTATGATTGGATTATCTGATGGCACAATTAAATGTATCAATGTGCTATACCAGACATCTGATAATCAAACATCTTATACAATTTACAAAACGATGGAGAACTTCCAAAAATCAGGGATGGGTACACACCAATTTTTCAATTTTCAACATTGGAATTTGGTTCATGCAAATGATAGGCAACATCAATCATGTCGTGAATGAAGAATTGGTCCAATCCTTCTCCAAGTATGTGTAATGCTGATGGATGCAGCGTCGGAATAGTCCAACCAATTGTGTGCCCCCTGCTGGCATTATTGACAGTGATGATATGTACATTACTTGTGCAACAACAGCACAAACCAACAACAACAAAGTGATGATGGCACACTCACGCTCTTATTTGGTACCAATGTTGGCAAAAACATTGGACATTGCATCCATCTCATCAACATCAGAAAACAGCTGAAGTTCAATTTATTCATCACCCATTATTAGAGGAAGTAGATGATGATGGCGTGTGGAAGATTACACATTTGAATTGGTTCGACTCTCAATCTATAGCCATGGGATTGACACGAGTTTATAGTTGATCCAGATAGCCAAGATGATGAAGACGATGAAGATGATCCGAATGAGCACCAGGCTAATTTCCTTATTGGTACACAGTTGGATCCATCATCATGGGAGTGGACTGAACTCGGGGATGTCGTACCATTTTTTTCTGTTCCAAAGGGTGGTCGTCAGTCTTTCACACTTCCACCCTATCTTGCAATACATCTACACTGTTATTGGTGGGGTGTAATGTGGGGAGTGATGTTGCCATTCTAGCAAAGCGAATGGTGCGTGGACATTATCGACGTTGAGGAGGGTAACCAAATGTCATGTCCGACAGATGAAGACGATGAATTTCTATTCTTGATGGGGTTGGAGTAGTCATGCTCCCATGCCAGGGATGCAGCGTTGGCATCCTTTTCCAACATTAGCGAGCACTGATGGGAGTCTGACAGGGTTTGTACCATGTCATGAGATACTGGGAGAGCAATTCTTTTCCCGTGTGTTGGATGGCGCTTAGCAGCAGAAGCTGACATGCGATTGCCTCTCCTGTGATGAGCGTTGCCCTTCCTGTGGCATCTTCCCCAGTTGCCCCCGCAACCGAGGCTGCAGGAAGCATGCATCCTCAGTGGTCTTGATTTACATTTGGACGATGGACGAAATCATCAATCGACTCGCTTGATTCGTATAATAGCGATGAGGAGAGCGAACCAGAGATGTTCCATCGACACAACCAGTCTTTGGCACTGGTCTGCGCCGCCTTCAATTTCGCTACTCCGTCATTCTCCTTCGCAGGTGGTCATCAGACGCGAATACCACCACCACACCGTCGAATGCATTTGGGCTCAGCACCAACAGCTGGCGGCTTGCGTTCGATCAACCGCTACCTCTTTTGGGTTTGGTTCTCCTTCAGCCCTCGTGCATCAGCCGCAGCATCGACTCCAGCGAAGGAACAGCCGGCTTCCAAGCCAGTATTTGGGGCAGGATCAGCTGCTCCGGTGTTTGGATCTAGCACGACATTTACAGGCGGCTTCGGCATGTTGGCTACGTCAACAGATAAAAGTAAAGGTTTTGGGGCTGCGCAAACGGAAACTGCACCAAAGAGCGAAGAACCAACCAAACCTACAGCAGCGGCTTTTGGATCTGGAGCAGCCATACCAACATTTGGGAGTCAAAAGGCTAATCCATTTGGAGCATTTGGCACTGCAGGTGCCACTTTTCTGCGACTACAATGGCTCCAGGAATGGTTAAGCCTTTGTTTGGCGAGACGAAAAAAGAAGAACAACCATCAACAGAGAAAAGGGCAGAATCATCAGAAGCTGCAGACAAACGCAGATCAGAATCCCAGCGAAAACTACTCACGTCGAAGAGGCCGACACACTCACAGCCTCTGGCCCTGGAAAGAAAGCAGCACAAGCATTCGACAGCGTCCTTGCAGATGCCGATGGATGCAAAACTACATTACCATCATCGCAGTTTGAGGCACTGGTCGATGAAGTTGGTGAGGGCTTCCACGGTGACGAGATGGACAAGCAACTTACCGCAATCGATAAAGATGATCAGGGCGACATAACACGCAACGCGTTTATTCGGTGGTATTGCAGTCTAGTCGATCAAGATGACGATGACGATGGTTCATCACAAGAGAGTGAGATCGCAGAAGAGAAGGAGAAGGCAGAGGAGGCATTCGATGCCCTTGCGAATGAATCGGAACATATTTCGGTCACAGAGTTTCCCAAAACTGTTGGAATCTTTGGGCTCAACATATTGCGAAGAGGAGCATCGACGCACTATCAAAAAGATCAGCAGTGTTGATGATGCATCCAGCGACAAGGTGATCAGCACTCGCAAAGCCTTCATTGGTTGGTACATCGAGTGGCTGTTCGGAGACGGTGACAGTGAGAAGAGTCAGACGACGAGAGTACAGCAGGGGCAGATGTAGCTGATAGCTCTGATGCTGCAGCACAGGAGAGTACGGGAGGCGCAGCAGAAGGGTGGGGCGGAATGTTCAAGAAGTCGGAAGAAGGGTCATGGAAGTGTGGTGTTTGTATGGTGGACAAACAGCCTTCAGACTCTGTATGTCCAGCCTGTGAGACTCCAAAGCCAGGCTCAGAAGGCAAGGCCGCTGACGCAACTTCATCCGCCTCTGCCCCAGCTGCAGGAAGTATCGGGGCGGGTGGATTTTCATTTGGAGCTCCGGCAGCAACTAGCACGAGTAGTATTGGTGCGGGCGGATTCTCATTTGGAGGTAGTGCACCGGCCCCTGCTCCTGCGACGTCAGGAGTAACAGGCTTCAACTTTGCCGCCGCCCCAAAGAAGGAGGATTCTACCGCTCCTGCACCTAGTGGTTTTTCATTTGGCGTTGGATCATCAACCGCTGCATCGTCATCGACAACGCCAGCTGGTTTCAACTTTGGCAGCTCCGAAGAAAGAAGAAAAGGCTTCTTCTCCAGCAAGTGCAGCCTTTCCACCGATGTCCAAAGCGGCTCCGAAGAGTCCCTTCACTTCTGTTACCAAAACAGCAGCTCCTGTGTCTTCTTCCGCATTTCCTCCAATGTCAACAGCTGCACCAAAGAATCCATTTGCAAAGACTCCAGCACCTGCGTCTTCTTCAGCTTTCCCACCCATGTCGAAGGCAGCTCCCAAGAACCCATTCACCTCATCGACTGCGAACGCTCCTGCATCTTCAACTGCATCTTCGTCGGCATTTCCCCCGATGTCAAAGGCAGCTCCAAAGAACCCATTCACCTCATCGACTGCAAAAAGTCCTGCTCCTTCGACTGCATCTTCATCGAGCGCATTTCCACCAATGTCAAAGACAGCTCCTAAGAGTCCTTTTGCTACAACATCTTCAACCCCTGTACCGAAGAAGGAAGATAAAGCGACCTCCTCATCGAGCGCATTTCCACCAATGTCAAAGGCGGCACCGAAGAATCCCTTCGCTTCAACAACGTTCGCAGGGAAGTCAGATTTCACGGGCTTTAACTTTGCCGCCACCGCCCCTAAAACGGAGGATTCTTCTACTCCTGCTCCTGGTGGTTTTTCTTTTGGTGTTGGATCATCAACCACATCAGCTGCACCTAGTGGTTTCAACTTTGCGGCGGCTGCTGCTGCTCCAGCCTCTACGAAACCCACATCTGATGCAGTTGTTGATAAGATTGAAGAGCTTTCCACTCCTCCTGGCAAGAAAGCAGCACAAGCTTTCGACACAGTCCTTGCAGATGTCGATAAATGCACAACTACATTACCATCATCGCAGTTTGAGGCACTGGTCGATGAAGTTGGTGAGGGCTTCCACGGTGACGAGATGGACAAGCAGCTTGCCGCAATCGATAAAGATGATCAGGGTCACATAAACACGCAACGCGTTTGTTCGGTGGTATTTGCAGTCTAGTCGATCAAGATGACGACGACGATGGCTCGTCACAAGAGAGCGAGATTGCAGAAGAGAAGGAGAAGGCAGAGGAGGCATCGATGCCCTTGCGAATGAATCGGAACATATTTCGGTCACAGAGTTTCCCAAACTGTTGGAATCTTTGGGCTCAACATATTGCGAAGAGGAGCATCGACGCACTATCAAAAAGATCAGCAGTGTTGATGATGCATCCAGCGACAAGGTGATCACTCGCAAAGCCTTCATTGGTTGGTACATCGAGTGGCTGTTCGGAGACGGTGACAGTGAAGAAGAGTCAGACGACGAGAGTACAGCAGGGGCAGATGTGGCTGATAGCTCTGATGCTGCAGCACAGGAGAGCACAGGAGGCGCAGCAGAAGGGTGGGGCGGAATGTTCAAGAAGTCGGAAGAAGGGTCATGGAAGTGTGGTGTTTGTATGGTGACAAACAGCCCTTCAGACTCTGTATGTCCAGCCTGTGAGACTCCAAAGCCAGGCTCAGAAGGCAAGGCCGCTGGCGCAACTTCATCCGCCTCTGCTCCAGCTGCTGGAAGTATCGGGGCGGGTGGATTTTCATTTGGAGCTCCTGCAGCAACTAGCACGAGCAGTATTGGTGCGGCGCGGATTCTCATTTGGAGGTAGTGCAGCGGCTCCGGCTCCTGCGACATCAGGAGCAACAGGCTTCAACTTTGCTGCAGCAGTAAAGAAGGAGGATTCCACCGCTACCGCTCCTGCACCTAGTTGTTTTTCATTTGGCGTTGGACCATCAACCGCTGCATCGTCCATCGACAACGCCAGCTGGTTTCAACTTTGCAGCTCCGAAGAAAGAAGAAAAGGCTTCTTCTCCAGCAAGTGCAGCCTTTCCACCGATGTCCAAAGCTGCTTTCGAAGAATCCCTTCACTTCTGCTACCAAAAACAGCAGCTCCTGTGTCTTCTTCCGCATTTCCTCCAATGTCAACAGCTGCACCAAAGAATCCATTTGCGAAGACTTCATCTCCTGCGTCTTCTTCAGCTTTCCCACCCATGTCGAAGACAGCTCCGAAGAGTCCATTCACCTCATCGACTGCGAACACTCCTGCACCTGCGACTGCATCTTCGTCGGCATTTCCTCCTATGTCAAAGGCAGCTCCTAAGAGTCCTTTTGCTACAACATCGTCAACTCCTGTACCAAAGAAGGAAGAGAAAGCGACCTCATCATCGAGCGCATTTCCACCAATGTCAAAGGCGGCACCAAAGAATCCCTTCGCTTCAACAACATTCGCAGCAAAGACAGAGCCCAAACCTGCTGGCAATCGTTTTTTTCACCAATGTCAAAGGCGGCTCCTAATTCCTGTGTCGGGATTTTGTTAGCAACGACAAAAAGTGAAGCTCCCACAACAACAGGATTTAACTTTGGCAGTGCTTCAACAAAGAAGGAGGTGCCATCAAGCTCTGCATTTCCGCCTATGTCGGCAACAGCACCGAAGAGCCCATTCACTGCAAGCTCAGCTCCTGCACCCAGGTCCTCTTTAGTATTCCCACTCATGTCGACAACAACACCAAAGAGTCCATCCATTGCAACAGCTCCGGCACCTGCGTCGTCCGCAGCCTTTCCACCAATGTCAAAGACGGCACCAAAGAGTCCATTCACTGCAAAAGCGCATGCACCTGCGTCGTCCGCAGCCTTTCCACCCATGTCAAAGGCGGCTCCGAAAAGTAATCCATTCACTACAACATCTACAGCACCCGCGTCCTCGTCAACATTCCCACCCATGTCGGCAGCTGCTCCGAAAAACCCTTTCGGTGGATTTGGACAGCACATCTACAAGTCAAGCTCCGGCGTCAAGCGGCTTCAACTTTGGTGCTCCGAAGAAAGAAGAGAAGTCTTCATCGACAAGTGCCGCCTTCCCACCCATGTCGAAGGCGGCCCCAAAGAGTCCTTTCACTCCTGCCCCTTCTTCCTCAGCTTTCCCTCCTATGTCGAAAGCGGCCCCAAAGAGCCCATTCACTTCAACGTCTACAAAATCCGCTGCACCTGCGTCGTCTGCAGCGTTTCCTCCAATGTCGAAGGCGGCTCCCAAGAGTCCATTCACTGCTACATCCTCGACAACAGCTGCTGCAGCACAAGCTAACTTCAGCAATGCCAAAATTGTTGACTCGAAAAATCCATTGTGTTATCTAGACATCACAATAGGAAGTAAGAAGGCTGGTCGAATAGTTATTGAGTTACGCGCTGATGTGGTTCCTATCACAGCCGAGAACTTCCGTGCTTTATGTACTGGTGAAAAGGGGTTTGGCTATGCTGGATCAAAGTTTCATCGTGTTATTCCTAATTTCATGTGTCAAGGTGGGGATTTCACAAAAGGGGATGGAACTGGGGGAAAGTCTATTTACAGCAGCACGTTCAGAGACTTCAAAGATGAGAATTTTTCTCTCAAGCACACTGGACCAGGGTAAGTGAATCTTATCCATTTTTTTCTATTTCACCTTTTTGCACTTTTCGTTTTGGCTCACTCCTTCCTCTCTCAGTATCCTCTCAATGGCCAATGCAGGACCCAATACGAACAAATCTCAATTCTTCCTATGCACCAAGCGAGGTCCTCTAACTCACTTGGACGGGAAGCATGTTGTGTTTGGGGCAGTTGTCGAAGGAATGGACGTTGTTGAAGCCATAGAAGCGGTGGGGTCAAAGCCAGCTGGAAAGACCAGCGCGCCTGTCACTGTCACGGCTTGTGGACAGCTGCAATCTCGTGATAAACCAGCTACTATTGTGTCTAAAATGGAGGTCAAAGCAACAGCACCGATTCGCAGTGCCCCGCCAAAGAAGACTTATTCTGTCTCCTCGGGTTATGAAGCCGAGCTTTGGAGACAAGTATCTCTTTTTTGTAAAGCGACAGCAGCTGTCAAGGATTTGTCGCGTGATGCTAGTGTTTGTATTGAATCAGACCTCGCAACATCAATGGAAAGAATGGTCAGCAAGTATCAAGAAAAAATATCCAATGTTAATCGGTCGGGAAGAAGAAAATGCTGATGTGGCAACAACGCTTGGGTTCATCTTTTGAGTGTCCAGGATGACTTGGAGAAGCAAAAGAAAGAGACTAATATTGCACTTGAGGAACAAACTTCGGATAATGCCCCTAAGAACATCGCAAGAAAGGAACCACTTGATGCTGAGTCCGAGTGGAAACGCCGCAAAAATTGTCTACAAATGCCGTGAAATACAGAATTTGATATCAATCGTGGATACTCGATTATCACTGAATGAAGAGATTTTCTCTTTCTTCGATGATATTAAAGAAGACGAAGATCAGTCTGGAGCAGTGTCTTTGTCTCTCTCAAAATCTACACAATCAGCTACCAGGGCTCTGTTCATGTCACTGACCAGTGGCTACGAACATGTCAGGGACTTTGACAGCTTTGTGAAAATATTACTAGAGAAGACAACCACTTTAATCTTCGTCATACAAAGCAACTCAAAGTCACCCTCCACGCAGTGCAAAGAAAGTGAGGGTAAGAAGTCGAGGGCATTTTCACGGCCGAACTATATCACCTCTCCCTACGAGTCACCTCACTTCACCACTAATGAGAAAGAGAGACTCTTCAAAGCCGCAATCTTCTATCATCAAGCGCAACGCTATGTTGCGCCAAGCTGCGAGTTCGTTATCTAGCAATGATACTTGTTCTTCCAACACGTTTTATTTGCGTGAGAGATTGATATCGCAGAGCTCCACATCTAATCAAAATCAAGGCCAATATTCCTGACTGGAAGTCAAAGGGCAGAAGTGAGTTATTTTCAACCTCAAAATTATCCAAGCCAAGCAGTACTCCTCAACCGTCCACAGCGAGGCCTGTTGCGAAGGCTCTTTTTGCGTCTCCTCTTGCGGGCGCAAAGGCGCGTCCAGAATGGAACACTAATGAACCGCTTCTCAAAGTAGAGATTCCTCAGAAATTGAAGCAAATTGACTCAACTGAGGCAGCGAAAACTGCACTGGCGACATTTGGAAACTACCCCAGAGAAACTCGCTTTAGGAAGAAACATTATTCATCGTGATGCTGAGGAAGCATCGAACCCATCTCCGACGAAGAAACTTGGTTCGAGAAAGTCAAAGCCCGAAGATGTCTCCAGCTCATCGACATCCAATGCTGCCTTTCCCTTAATTTCGACGAAGTCAAAGTCTTCTTCGAGTGTGCAAAAATCAAATTCAGCTTTCCCTCCCATGTCAAAGAATGCACCCAAACCATTTGCTGCAGCTGCATCCGCGCCCAAGCCTGCAACAGCATCGTCGGCTGCAGCCTTCCCACCGATGTCTTCAGCTGCACCTAAAAGTCCGTTCACCAAAACAGCAGCGGCTCCATCGACTGCAGCCTTCCCACCAATGTCTTCAGCTGCACCGAAAAGTCCTTTTGCTTCATCTGGAGATAAGAAAGATTCTGGAGATGAGGAAAGATTCTGACTCAATCGATTACAAAAAACTGCTAACAAAATTTTACAAAGAGAACAATCCCGCGAAGGTAGCTGAAGTTGATGCAAGTTTGGTCAAGTACAAAGTGAGTTAGTATGAAGTTACCCATCTGTGTCCTTTTTTCATCTACAACCAATGTTGCTGACTATGTTATACCATTTACAGGGCAGGGAAGCTGACATGTTTGTAGCTTTGGCAAAGAAATACAATAAGCCAAATGCTTTGAACGAAGTGTTTGAGGCTCGAGTGAAAGACTTTGACAAATCTGACTGGCTTGCGTTGTTGAAGCTTTATTTGGGAGTGTTCAATCCATCACGCGTCGACCAAGCTGAAACAATGATTGCCAAGTACAAGGGGAAGGAACGCCAAATGTTCAAAGCTTTTGCAGCGAGGTGGTATGCCTGTGATCCTTCGGACGATTCAAACAAATCCGATAATGCCCCCAAGTCCACAGTAACTTCTCAACCTACGAAATCTTCTTTGTCGGCTCCAGCACCTGTACCTGCACCAGCTGCGTCTTTTGGGTTCGGAAGTGGTGTCGCTTCTTCTCTTCCTTCAGTTGGAGGAACAAAGCCTTCATTTGGTTCAACTGGGGCAACCGAGTCAAAACCTCCTACTGGTTTCGGCACTACTGCTGCGCCTGCACCTAGCCCTTTCGGTGCAGCACCGACTCCTGGTACAGCTGCACCTGCACCTAGTCCTTTTGGGGCGGCTCCTGCACCAGCTTCTAGCTCTCCATTCGGATCCAGCTCAGGTAGCAATGCTTTTCGGATCGTCGCCTGCTGCTGCATCAAGTTCTCCTTTTGGAGCCTCCTCGGGTACTAACGCATTTGGATCAGGTGGTGCCATTTGGGTCAAGTGCTGCTGCGCCAAGTCCCATTTGGTAACACTACTAGTGGTTCAACTTTTGGACAGGCTGCGCCTGCACCGGGCCCAAGCCCATTTGGTCAAACTTCGGCTGCTCCAATGCCAACAGCTGGGGCCAGTTCTAAATTTGGTGGTCGCAACCCGCGAGATATGTTGTATGAATTTTACAAGACTTATAATCCAACAAAGGGTGAACGAAGTTGACAAATTGTTGACCAAGTATACAGGAAAAGAAGAGCAAACTGTTTGCCAACTTGGCCAAAAAGTACAATAAGGATCCTTCTATCTTTGGGATAACTGCAACTCAAACTCCAACCAATGTAACGCCTGCTTTTGGCTCTCCAGCTCCTCTCGGTGGAGGTGCTGCTTTCGGTACTGCTTCACCCTTTGGTGGTGCACCATCCTCCACTGCAAATGCGTTTGGATCAAGTGCTGGTGGTGGATTTGGAGCGTCTGGAGGTGGTGGTGGTTTTGCTGCTGCTGCTGCAACGGGTGGCAGTACGTTTGGTTCCCTTGCAGTTAGTTCTGGGGGAGGATTTGGGGCAGCAGCTGCTGCGCCGTCGACTGGGTTTGGAGGAATGGCCTCATCCGCGGGATTCGGAGGAGCAGCTGCTCCAGCAACTGGATTTGGAGGAGCGTCTCCTTTTGGTGCTGCCAGGAGATGAAGATAACAAGTATGCTGTAAAGCTATAAGTTAATTGAAATAATTAGATAATCAACTCATCGTTATAATGTTGTCTTATGATGGCACGTGCAATCGATTCTTTGACATGGCCGCCAGTTTATTGATAATGTTTGCGCCATCATCTCTTAGCCCAGAATGTTGGTATTCGTTAGTCACATAGACTTTCACGCCCTCCAAAGGACAACCACGTTGGACAAGTTTCATCGCGCATTCAAAATCAACATACATGTCGTCGTAATAACAAGCAGCTGCCGCTCTCGACTTCTTTTTGTGCACAAGTGCTGTGCGCATATTCGTCTCGTCGAACAGTGGCAACCAATCACTCTTCTCTGCCAAGGCTTCAGACAACGTACGCATACCACTATTACTCAACTCACTGAAATCTCCATGCGCCATGAATGGGAAAACCATTTCGCCAAAGAATAGTGTTGGGTTGGAATTGTCTTCCTCAGATGTCACTCGGTAATCAAATTCAGAATTGGCTTTTACGTGACTTTCGTAGGATTGATTCGCTGCCCATTGCGTTGCACCTTCTCCATCAGCATATATACTTTCATGCAAGAGAAAGTACAATGGTGCATCATCAAAGGATTGTTCGTAGTCAATTGTTTTCAAAAGGCATTTGATATCTCGTCAGAGTCCTCATCAACAAATGCAGAGTTGATCACAGAGTGCATGTTTGCAAAGCTCGTGCCAGGACTTCCGCCCAGAGCTAATCCAATTTGAAGAAACCTTCTTGCCGTTAGAATCCCTCCTGATGGAAGTATGATGGGATCTGCACTATTCTCATGAGCCAATAACTTTCGCACAATCTTCTTCACCGTCGCTACATCTCCTGGATATTGCTCGTAGTATTTCCAACTACGTTCACGAACACGAAGCCAAAGTCTATCGTATACCTCTCTAACGGGTGTATTCATTGGTGCAATACCACCAGTAAAATACACCAATTCAGGTGGATTTTGAATCGATGACAGATACGTCGTTAGACAGAATCCACCAAAACTTTGACCAAGCGCTCCTCCCCACGGCTGAGGCCCGTTAACAGCTGCATCGTCGTTACCATCATCATCAACAGACGGAAACGGATTTGCCAATGACTCTCTAATCCACTCGGCATCCCTCACAATCGAATCAGCACGAAATAATGAAAGATAATCAGTTGCCTCCTTCAACGCCTTTTGTTGTCTCGCTTGAAGTAGCATCATTCTCGCATCCGAATCACCCCCAAACTCTTCTCCAACAACTTTTCCTTCCCCTTCCTTCTTTTTATCCAACAAGAACAAATCAGGAAACATCTTGACCAACTGCTGTTTACAAATAGCACTACTCCTCCCAGTCCCCACGTTGATCCATGAGTACAATCCGTTGGAACGACTTGCCATCAGCATTACTAACCTTTCCACCCAATAGTACCGCAGCTGCCCAAGAACTGGAACTGGATGCCATGAAAGGCCTGATACGGGTGATGCACATCCAAATCCTGGACCTCCTTGTAGATAGAGCATCATTCGTGATGGATCAATACTGGAATCATCATCATCATTGCTCCCTTTTTGAAAGTATACTGCGGCACGTTGGGAAGGGGACAAGTTTGGGTTTTGAAGTGCATGAAAGTGTGCTTCATCTTGAGCATTGGACAGTAGTTCCGTGATTGTAAAGTATACATCAATCGTTGGCTCATCAAATGCTTCATTGTTGGTTAAAAAAGCTCCATCAATCCTCTCTACCGGGACAATTCTTCGCTGTTCTTCACTAGCGGTTGACGATAATTGCTCATTATTCATTATTGCCACTTTCAAATCTGGATGAGTCAATGGAATAGAAATCTTATGTTCCGTAACCATCATGCGATTGGCATCACCACATGGATGAGCGGCAGGTGGAGTAATGATGCGATGATTGCGATATTTTTGCATCTTGTCGGCCATGAGACGCTTCATTGCTAAACTTAGAGGTGCAGATGATGATGATGTTGGGCTAGCGTATTTTGGTTCCGTGTTATGCAGCCAGCCTGTGCGGGGTTCTTCGTCTTCGTTGGTATTGCTGTTGTGGATGCTGCTGGTAGTAGAGCTAGTAGTGGCACCGCCGCGGATGAAGAGATGATGGCGTGCTAAATTATTAATCCTTACGGCGGAAGTTGATGTTGCAGAGAAAGCGCTGGAACGATTAGTGAGAGAGAAGAGGGCAATTAGAGCACGATGACGGTGATAAGAGACCATGGCCCAGTGGAGCAGTAAAAGAGGGAGGTGGCTTGCTTGGTGTTGTTTAACATCACCGTGATCGGCTTGCTTTTTGCTTTTTGATCATAAGGATGTTGATGACACACAAGATCCGAGATGCATGTCTCATGTCACATCAGTCGACTTCAAAATTTTCCAACTGACCGCCGTCCGTGACACTTGAATCTTCTTGACAATGATGTCACTTTGACGTCAAACACCATAAATGCCAGCGCCGATAATCAATCCTACTGCCAACAGCCTACCAGCCTAATTATCAAGACCATGCGCTCTCCCATCCTAGCCCTCGCTCTACTCGCCGCAACTGCCTCAGCAAGACAAGCTCCATTCGTCAAGCCTGCTCTTGCTGCTCGCGCAACATCATCATCATCCGTACAATCATCCAAATCGGCATTGGATGTTACCTCTGCGCTAACTACTACCGATGTTAACACTAACATCGCAATCAGGGGCGGAGATGATGACGCTTCGTTGAGTATGTCGGCTCGTTTCAAGATTGGAGGATACTTTTCGCTTTGGTATATTTTGAATGTTGTTTACAATAGTGAGTATTGTGATTTGTGCTCTATTGCAAATTTACATGTGTCTGTCAATACTCATTCTTTATAACAATCACACAACTTCCAAAATAACAACAACAATTTGTCATTCCAACAGTCCTCAACAAGAAATACCTCAATGTCATTTCTGCACCACTCACCGTCGGATCCCTCCAATTCCTCGTCGGATCACTCTACTGCATCATCCTATGGACTACCAAACTTCGTGCCCCACCCATCCTCACTCCCAGTGGTAAAACTGCCGTCAACAAGGTTGGATTCTACCACATGGCCGGACAAGAACTTTCCATGATGTCACTCAACGCCGGTGCAGTAAGCTTCACTCATATTGTCAAGGCTTTGGAACCATTCTTCTCGGCAATGGTTTCTGGAGTTATCTTTGGGAAATGGATGAATCCTGTAGTATATGCTACTCTTATCCCCGTTGTGGGTGGTGTGGCATATGCGTGTTTGAAGGAACGTGCCTTTAGCTGGTTGGCATTCTACACCGCCATGGGAAGCAACCTTGCGTTTGCATTGAGGGCAGTCGTGTCCAAATCTGCGTTGGATGCATCGGGTGGAGAGCTTGGGGAGAATTTAACTTCGGTCAACTTGTTTGGTATTGTGACCTGTTATGCCTTTATTCAGTCTATCCCATTGTTCTTGATGGGTGAGGGATTGAGTTTCATTCAGTTGTGGAAGGATGCACTACCGAATTCATCGACGTATGAATTGGTCAAGGGGTTGGTTATCTCGGGATTGTTCCATTATCTCAACAATGAAGTGATGTATTTGGCTCTTTCCAATGTTCATCCTGTGACATTGGCTGTTGGAAATACAATGAAGCGTGTCTTCATCGTCGTGGCATCTGTCGTTGTATTCCGCACACCCATTACTGTGCAAGCGGCAATTGGATCGGCTGTTGGTCTTGGAGGAGTTTTGTTGTACAGCTTGACTAAGCAGTATTATGAAGAGTTGGAAAAGAATCAGGCTGCGTAAATATCTTCGGCATGTAGAGAAAGAAAGCGAGGAAAGGAATTTGCAATGAATGCAAAGTGTATATAGAGGAGGTTGGGTGTACTCTTTTCTTAAACAATTACTGCTCTACTGCGCGATGTTGGTTATCACATCATCATCACTGGTCCTCAATCAACATTAAAATCAAAACATCTTGCCCACCAAATTCATTCTCCACAAAAAATTAAACAATATACGACACAACAATCTTGAAATCCAATCTACTCGATAGCAGCTTGGCAACGCAAGAAACGCCCAGCGCTGTTGATTTTCTCAGCAACGGGGCTCATGGGGCTGATTGTAGCCATGCCCTTCTCCACTGTGGTTTCCTGTTCACAGTCGTCGTCTCTGCTTTCTTCATGAGCGGTGTTCTTATCCTCAATCGTATCACAATCTTCGGATTCAGATGAACTGGCAAGTGACAACGAAACTTGTAGACCGTTGAGATCGGAAAACTCTGCGATGGTGCCCTCGAGCTTCCTCATCAACTTGGTCATGTTAGAACGAAGGAGGCGATTCTCGGCGTCCTGTTCTGAGATTTTGACCTCAAGCTTGCTGATACAATCCTTCCAACCTTTCTGGTGATCCTTCGCTGTTTTCAGCACGTTCGTGTTCTTTTCCTTCAGATTGCTAAGCGTTTCTTCTAGCTTCTTGTTCTCTTCCTGCACCTTCTCGAGATTGATAATCTTAGCTTCCTGCTCCTTGATCACTGCTTTCAGATCCTTGTTCTCATCAGCCAATACTTCGAGATTCATAACCCTCTCGCTGGACTGATAGAGCTGCCTCTCTAACCCATAGATCTTTGAGTGCAGTCCCTTGATTGTGACCTCTTTAAGCCTGACCTCTTCCTCAAGCCCAATGACTTGCATGTGTTTGGGTTTGGAATTTGAAGTGGCTTCTTTTTTGCATCTGACCCAAGATGTTGTCGACCTCGGCCGATGATGACATCGAGTTGTTGGTGTTGATAGCCAACGTCCCCTTCATCTTTAGGAGAACTTCCTCCGCCTTTGCAGCCGCTCTTGATTTGTCAGTCATTGTGTAGTAGGTATAGAAGTGGAGGATACAGCGGATCGTTGGCAAGTTGCAGGCAGAGCTACAATACGGTAAGTATGTGAGTGTGTCTGCAGTTTGATTGATGTGTTTCGTTCTGGATGAGAAGCCACATGACCCTCGCCCAATTTGTTGCTTTCCTGTATGCAGGATTGTTTTTCATCACAAGAAAGATATCAAACACAGAGGAATAATACCTGTCCTCTTCTTTAGATCCCTTTTGTTTTAAGGAGTAGTGTAGTGCAGTAGTAATAGTAGTAGTTGATTGATTAAAAGTTATTACCTCTTCTTCCGTTGCCGATGTTATCATCGATCTCATACAATGGTTTAATCATCCTAAAATCTTTGACACATTACGATAAATCTGTACAAATTCTTTACATAAATAGTTCCAGTAGGCCGGCCCCAGAACATTACTCAGCAGCAAGGGGCAACGAAGCGCCACATGCCATCATACTGGCCAGCTTTTTCATCGTCATCGAGGTTTCTTTCTCTACCTCTGCTTCTTGAACTGGAAAGTCATCTCTTTCATCAATGATCATGTTACGGGGGCTGAGAGACTCTTTAATCTTTTCCACATCGATTGCATCACACGCCTGATAAATTTGCGTGCAGGATTCCTGAACTACAATGTGACCATCTTGATCAGACAGCTCAGCGATATCGTTATCAAGCTCGCTCAGCGCCTGAGTCATTTTGGATCGAACTTGTAGCTTGCTTAGCAACTTAACAGTTTAGTCTGAAGAAGATTATGTTCTTCGACTTTGGAAGACAGATATGCTTCAGCGGCACTGATGGCTTCCTGCGCCATCTTTTGATCATACTCTGACGCCTTTTGCAGGTGGTCCAAATCTAGCTTCAGCTGCTTATTCTCTTCCTCCACTGCCTCGAGGCTAGTAATTTTGGCTTCTTGCTCCTTGATTGCTGCTTCCATTTCCTTATTCTTTGACTCTCCTTCTTCAATACTTCCAACCTTCGTTTGTAACAACTCGATGGTGGCATCTTTCAGCTTAAGCCGCTGCTCGTATCCAGCTATAATCTTACACTTCGCTTCTTCGAGAGTAAGAATCTTCTGCTCCAACTCCAAGACGGATCGGTCTTTCCGTGTTTTCACAGCGGCCTTCACAGCTGCCACGGTCTCAGGTAGGGGGCTGGCAATTTTCATCCTCTGCCGGACCTCTTTCGCCTTCTTCTCTGCGCGTGTTAGTTCAGTCATGGTGGAGAATTGTAGTACAAACAGTAGACACAAGTGATGTGATGGCAGAAGTACTTTGGGAGAGAATAAAATAGATGTCGCAGGGTGCATGCAGGGTGCGGAAATAATGCGAACAAAATCAGCGATTTGTACACGAAACCCCCTCACTATACGCGAAACAAATGAAATAGAAACTTGCTGCCACCTCTTTTGGACACCCCGCCGCGCCCTGCATGCACCAGCCTGCCACCCTATCGAGCAAGCCAAAGAATCATGGCACCGTACACCGGGTTATCGTTAAGTGGGAGCTTTGCCTCCTCTACCAAGGGCTATCGCGATAGCAAAGATGATGTTGTGTTTCAACTGACCGAACGCCTTCGGGAGCGCGAGGATGAACTCCACCAGGTTTGTCGCGACAGGGATAGATTGGAAGATCAGCTGAAGTTACGCGGCAATCTTCCTGTCCATCTAGATGTGGCGTATGAAGAACTGTTAGCTCACTGCAAGGAAAGAGAAGAAGAGTATAAGAAGGCGACTGAGCAGCATCAGCGAGAAACGCTCGCACTGGAGGATAAGTGTCATGACTTGGAGGATAAGTGTCATGACTTGGAAGAGAAGTTAGAGGAGCAAACCCGAATGTTCGATAAGTATGAGCAGGAGATAACAGATGAGAGAGATGATATGGAGAATGAAATCAGAAAGTGCCATCATCAGCTGGAGCTAGCAGTTGAGGAGATTGAAAGAGAAGGAGAAGCACATGATATCTCTTGAAAGCGTGGTGGATCGTCTCAAGGTTGAAAACGATCGCTTATTGGACAGAGCAGAAGAGGATAAGACTGTAATTGCTCAGATAGGCAAGCGGGTGGACACTGTCAAAGAGCTGGAAATGTTGAACTTTCAACTTGAGGAGAGATTGGAAAGATGTGAAGAGCTACTATGTCAGAAGGATGAGGATCTCAACAACTGCATACGATTGCATCAAGATAAAATGAAGGACATGGAGCTGCGTCTACACAAAGTTGTCGACCTGAAGGACGAGGATCTCAACAACTATATACAATTGCATCAAGATGAATTGAAGAACATGGAGCATCGTCTACACAAAGTTATCGACATGCAACGAAGAGACTTGCAAGAGAGAGATAGGGAGGTCATCATGCTAACACGGGATATTGAAAAATATGAAGACCATATTGGAACAAGCTGATTACGTCACTCGCGAACAGAGGGATGGTCTGCGGGCAAGACAGGAGCGTATCGATGAGTTATCGATGGCAATTGAAAAAAGAGAGATGTTGATCTGTTTTCTCATTTAGATAAATTCTGCACCATGTAATGTAGCCGTAGGGTTAGGATCTTTCGTTATAGTAGCGTTTAGCGTTTTGTTTGATACGTTTTGTTTGGCTTACAACTCTTGTCTGTGACTTGCTTCTTTTGGGACAAATCCATGAGACATAAACCACTCTTCAGGTGCATAGTCTGATAAGTTGTAATCCACAAAAATCTCCTCACCGGGATGATAATCTTTTTCTATTCTCACTGCAAATGAGCCTTCAAAGTGTGATGCATCGATCCCGACATCTTCCTTTGTCAGCTCTTTGAAACCTTTGTGCTCAGGAGAGTGATTAAACATGTCAACTAGAGGCACAAGCTTGATGACGCCTCCTCCATATTCAGGAGATGCAGCTGTTCCTCGGCTAGACACTATACAAAGAGACCACTCAATTGCTTTTTCTGCAGAATTCTGCCACTCTTTAGGCCAATGCTCTTTTGCAAGGAATGCACCGTAGTCAGCTGCCATACCACTAGCTACTCTGGAAACATATCGCTTTGATTCTTGCGCTACATGTTTGTACTCTTCGTCGGCTATGTTGTTAATATCGCCGTACCATCCACACCCAGGACGATCAGGTAACGAGTCTAGATATGGTCCCCATTCTTTCGAACCTATCCCCTTCAAATGGACAAGCAATAATAGAAGTAGAGCCCCATCATCCAACGTCGACAAAGGAGCATATTCTAGTACATCTTTTGGAATCAGAGGTTCTAATGTTTGCATTGCCAGGTTTCTTGTAAGATGATAGGTTGGTGGAACACGTACCCAAAATCCTTGATCATCGTTCCCGAGAGTTACATCTTCAGATGAGATGATTCCTCGTTGGCAACATGGTGACGGAGACACTAACTTTATTGATGGATGCACGTATCCGCCCAAGTTGACTATTTTGTATGTTAGAGCTTGCAGAATATCATTATCTACTTCATTTGCCTCTGCCTGGTGATATTGCTGAGTTGAAACAATGAGGAGTAGACTGAAAATGATGACATATTGGAATGTTGATGGCCGATGCGCTACTCTCATGCTTGAATTTTTGATGTTAGAGTATGAAGCTGATGATGAAACGTACTAACTTTGCCTGTGGCTTGATATAATACATCAATTCTTTGCTGGGCTCTAGACAAGTCTACACTCTCTTGGCGGACTCACGGCTATGTAGAAGAAGCGACAACAAGTTACCAAGCAGCTAGCTCTAGCAGCAAACGAACTTCCATCTGCGTTCTACGTTGCCAAAAAAGAAAGGCTGGAGAGCTGTGAGAGGCGATGTGAGAACTAGCAAGAAGTTTTCCCATCTCAAAAGATCTCAAAGCAAGAACGTCTTGCTTCGTCGATTTTGCATCAAGGTCAGCTGTTTTAGCAGTTCTGTCGTAGCGTTATTCAGTAGTGGTTGGTAAAATGATTCTTACGGTACTACTAATGACATATACATATGACGTGTCGATATCGAGTCTTGCTTTAGCATAGTGTAACAGCTTTCAGAATTTTAAGGCATGGGAACGCGAACCTCAAAGGCCTCGATCCCCGCCCTTCGCCACTTCTCAACTGTTCCTTCGTTGGTTGATATCCGCTAGAGCACGATGGTACAATACAAATAAACGGCAGAGGTCATTAGCAACAACCAGCAGCAATAGTTGGATCTTATTGCCTCACTCTTTTGGTCATACTATCTTGCACAACAGCCCTCTACAGAAAACAGATTGCAATTGGATTCGAGGAGAATTGCAGATTGCAGAGCTAACGTTTGCTTACAAAGGGCAGTAGCCGCCGACGCCGCAAAAGAAATAACCATGTCCCTCAATCCGGATAAATCCCGAAAATCCAGGGGCATCGTTGCCTCACGCGAACGCAAAAAGGAGTTCGATGCAGCCGTCAAGGAAGTAATGCGGCAACGCAAGGCTGCACAAAATATGCAAAACGCCATTCGTCAACAGAAAAAAGAGCATCGGCCGGGGCTTGCAACGACAGCCATCCGGGAAATTACAGCTGGATACGAGTAGCCATAGGAATAAGAACACGTTACGACGTGCTACGGTAGCGCACGGAGCTCTGCTGATTTGGAGGGTTTGCAGAAGTTGAGGGCGGAATTTCGGGGCAGCAGTACTGGCGGGGGGAATAATAATCATGGTAATAATAATGCTGCGAAGGTGAAAGGGGAAGTGGCAGCCACTAAGTTTCGTCATCATCGGAGCAGTGGCGGGGGATATTACGGACAGATCATCTGCGCAGCAGGGGAAAGGTAGAGCTGATATAACGGAAAGATCACCTACTTTGTTGGGGGGAAGAGTTGTTAGTAACTCTCGCAGAAACATATTTAATGCTTCCATGTCTTCCTCGGATGAGGTAAAAAAAGGAGGTGATTCAAGCCATGGAGAAAGAAGAGGGCGGCATGTCGTATAATCCAATTTCAGTGAAAAAGAGGGTTTCTCTCTCAACCAATTCTACCATCATCCGCACAGTCTCCTGCAACAGCAACATTGGTGGACAATGAACCCAAAAAAATCATCCAACGGAAGGAACGATAGTTGGACGCTCCCCCAGGACCCTCCAACAACAACTGACAGCAACCCCTTCACTGCGGCCCTCTAACGGAATAGCAGGAATAAGATTGGAGGATTTGGTCCCCACACGTAGTCCATCATCGTCCAACAATAACGGAAATGGATCACTTGATGACAGTGGAAACAGTCGGGGACGTCACGATGGAGCGGTCAATCAGTGGAAATCAAAAACTCTTCGGATGCATCCTCCTCAAATTGATTTTGAGTTGGGAAATACATCATCTTCTCAGGAAAAGACACCAAGCAGAGATGCAAAGTCATCAGCACTTGAATCACCGCCGCCATCTGCAGATGATAAAGATTGCCCTCGAAAGAAATTCTTACTGCTCTCTCTTCTGGGGGGGGATCCAGATCGGGGGGCACCGGTAACACAAGCCGGGGGAGTTATTTTCTTCTTCCAGGGGATTCTCTTAGTGAGGCGAAACCCCAACCCTGCCATGGTCCCCTCAATTGCAAGCCAAATTGAAGAAGAGAAGTGCAAACCCCGCCATTTAAAGGGGGGGGAGGGGGATGCAACAAAGCCTTCCAAATCCACAACTCAAGTTAAATTCAGTCTAAAGTCTCTCAGACAGTCGAGCGGTCTCGGGACGATCAAGACGCCTTTCTCAGATTCGAACGAGTATTAGGAACTCTTTAACGGGGAAGAGTGATGGGGTTCCTCTGGTCATTAGCAAACTTTATGGTGACGATGGCCGGCAGCGACATCGACATCGACATCAACAGCTCTCACAACAGCTCTCACACTCAATCGGTCGTCGACCCGGACAAGGTACGACGTCATCTCCTCGAAAGAAAAGCTAGTAACCAGAGTATCACCAGTGCCTACAGCAATGTCACTGAAACGAGCACTAGCAGAAATGAAAATACACCAGCTGGATGGAGGTACCGCCTTCGCAAGGGAGGGTTCCGGGAATCAGTCCATGAGTGCCATCTCTGTCGAAAGGGATTCCAGAAGGTCTAGCAATGGATCTGGGTGGCTAGATGACGTATCATCCAGTGGTAATTCATTCACAGAATTTTATGACAATGAACTTCACTCAGGATTGATGAGATCTATAATAACAAAATCGTCATCGGCAAGATCTCTGGGGCTGTCTCTGCCTACTGTTGCCGAGGGAGAACAAAATGGCGACAAACAACTTAATCATGTGTTCGAAGAGCAAAAGGAGGAAGAAACTGTTGATAATATCATCGCATCTGAAGTGGCGGTACCCAACGGTAAACTTGACGCATCAGAGAAATCGGATGATACTGCCGAGTCGTTTTATCGTCACCCCGCCCACGAACATCCATTGTTACACGTGCGTCCAAATCAACTGTTCCCTGAAAGTCCAGGGTGGCGATGTGATTTATGCATGCAAGATACGCTGGATTTGAATGAATGGGCATATGTATCAACTGGCCTAAATTATCTCTTGTGCGAGAGGTGTTTTGCTCAGAATGGCGAAGCATTGGCAAATTAAGTTGGAATCTAACGAAATAGTTTACACATGTTAGCTTTACAATTCAGACTGCAACTGTGCATTTATTAAGAAACTGCGCAACAAGCAGTATCACTATGTTCATGAATGGCATTTGGGCCACCTCCCAATATCATCATCTCTGGTGCTACATTCACTGCATCTGCGATCGCATTCCCAGCAACCACTCCAGCAGCCACACTCAACCCAGACCATAATGCTTCAGTGAAGTTCACTCTATCATTCATTTCCATTTCAACATGATCTCCATCCCCGACGAAGCGATACGGAAGATCAAGGACAGTTTCCGCTGTGACAGGAGTCCATTAAGCATGTCATTGTCACTTTAGCGGGCATTGGGTGTATTAAGATCTTGAGCAGATCATCATCTCTAATGTGGCCACTTTTTTGAAAGTCTAACGGTATCAAAGTTTCATCATATCCGTCATCTTCGTCACCATTGTCATCTGGCAGTCGACCCCCGTGACCACTGTACTGACAAAATACTACATCACCCTCTTTTGTTTGTTTGACCAGCCGTTTTAAATGCGGATATGATTGCAGATTTAGTCGGAGGCTTGTGCATACCATCGTCCATCAAAATTGTTATATTTTCATCCTTAAACCCCTGCACTTCCTTCAAATATTGAGTAACATTATGAACATCATTATGGCAACCACTCAATTGACCTTTCTGCCCTTTGTAATTGATCCCAATCAACACTGCTCTCTGTTTATTGAATCCAGGATCGAACGATTCCGGAGTAATCACAAATGGATCGCATACATCAATCATACGAGAGGATGACAATTGAGGGATCTGATCGAATCCCTTCTCGTGCAGAATCTCCCTCATCTCTCGTAGTGCATCCACCCAAGACATGTTCACATCACCACGATCATGTGCATCATAGAGCACTTGGAGTAGTGCAGCTGTACATGCTCCACCTGCTCGTCCAGCTGGATTGGGCAATTCAAATTGAGCGTTAATGTTACCAACGTCTGCAGAGGTTTGCATGTCGTGAGATCCAGAGATCATGCGAATGTTTGTGGGGATGGCCTTCTTGGCCTGTGAGGCAAACTTTTGTTGCCGTTTCTTGGCATTGAATGATTCAGCTTGTGCTTTGTTCCCTTTGTTACTACTGCTGCTGCTACTGCTTTTGCCATGAGGTGTACCAGATCTAGGACTAGATTTACTTCTTGTGGCCTTTGATTGAGGAGGTTTGCTCCTAGATGAAGAAGATTTTGATTTACTCCGTCTCTGTTGTGTATCATTTTCATTATTGTTCCGAGGAGACGATCTGGGTCTCGATTTGCTTCTAGATCGAGACTTGTCCCTGGGTTTGGAGTTACGAGAATCATCTCTGGGTCTTGATTTGCTCCTACTTTGATTGTCACGGCGGGATTTGCTGTTAGCGTGAGATTTGACTGATCTTGCCTCTCCTCGCGTTGAGGAAGAACTTTTGATTGTTAGTTCAGCCTTCCTGCTTTGACCAGCGGCGCTACTTGACTGCCTTCTGGGCGGCGGTGGCGGCGGTGGCTTGCCTCGGCTCGATGATGGTCGCCTCTTCTCTGACATTCTTGCCGTACTACCGCAGCGTCTTGACAGTGGCAGCTATTTTATTGTTCAGCGCCTAAAAGGCCATGAAGTCTTCTTCTACACACCACTGTTTTGGTTGTAAAAGGGCCGGACTGCTAAAGGAAAAACCCAGCCCAAGCTTCCGGAATTCAAAATAATATGAAGTTGTGACATCTCATTTTGGAGAAAGATCCCAGCTTCTCTCCTTTCTCACTCATTTCAGAAGCCCCAGTCCCTTCAAGCAGTCTTCAGTCCCCCTGCCTTCCCACTTCCCACTTCCCACTTGGTATGTTTACAGAAGCCCCGCAGCAGTAGCACTGACGACCAACCAAACACTCAGACCATACATCATCTTTGAGTTGGTAATGATTTTAAAGAAGCAAATATTGCAGAGCTATGGATGATCATCACCGTCTTCTTCGGGGCGCAGAAGTCGTCTTGAATGGAACGTCCACGACAACTACTCCAGCAGATCAAACCACCGAGACAAAGGGGGGCGACGCCTTCTTATCAATCACACTCTGCATACTCGTCCTCGCTCCTTGCGTCTTGGCATGCATATTCCAAATAGCTTACAAGATCAAGAAACGTAGACAAGATCGCGTAGAACGAGAGATATTGGAAGTTACCACCAACCCTACATCGAGAAGGATGGTATTGGATGAGATTTTTAAAGGATCATCCAAGCTAGTTGAGTTTCCATCGAATAAGAGGCGTGTGCAGGTGAAGAAATATAGAAAGAAGACACCCGAAGAGCATCGTCTTGGCTGTCGCTCCATGGAAGATGAGCACGATGCATCGTCAGACAATGAAGTGCAAACAGATGATGATGATGCAAATGAATTGGATGAGGAAATGGGTTCTTCAGTCCAAGGGCGCATGATTATTTGCATCTCGGACAAGAATTCGGAAGAAAAGGATACCTCTGACGATGCTAGTGCGTCTACCATAGATTCTTGTGAAAGTACCAAATATTGCGAGAATGGTCCAAACTTGGTGGAAGAGGACTTAATTGAAGACGAAGAGCCTTCTGCAACAGTATCTGCGACAGTAACTCTGACAGAGCAGGTAGATGAGCAGAAAAATTTTCAAACGTATCAGTCCAAACTGCCTTCGAGATTCAATTGATGCTGAAGAAACACCAGTTTGAGTTTGACAAAACTATCAATACCAGATGTAGATGAAAGCGCTTGGAATGCATTAGCCTTGTGTCCTAAGCTGAGCCCAAACCCACATGATTATGATGAATCTAAATCAGAAGATGAGAAGAAGGGAGAAATCCTACGCACCTCTTCGAATGACCTGGCGAGGGATTCTTCATGTAATATTGCCGCGGCACTGTCTTTATGGCAAGAATCGGAAACAAACAGAACTTCTTTTGGTCTCGTAATACCAATCGTCTCTGATGATGATGACAACGACGACGATGATGATGATGATGCAAGTATTGAAGATGAAGAGAAACCTATTCGCCAGTCTTCAATATTCAGAAGCGAGATTCAAGGTGGAGCAAAGATTGAGCCGACTTCGTCAACGTTGACAGAAGTGACTTCAAATGTTGTTGATACTGGCGTAAAGGCGGATGTTCTCCTTTCTTCTTTGAAGAGACCACAAAAAGCAAGTAGTGATTTGAGTATCGGCAGTGATTCAGACACCAGACTGAAGAACACGTTCCCTCTCAAAACATATTGCAAGCAACAAAACTGATACAAGTAGCAAAGCAGACTCAAGCAGCCATATCAGTTACTTCAGTTTTGAAGATGAAACAATTGCAAGCGAACCAAGCTGATATGTGTGCAATTTGCATCTGTCCTTATGACGAGGGTGACGTCCGGATATTTTCAAAGCGATGTCCCCATTCCTTCCACAAAGATTGCCTTTTCGAGTGGTTAGTGAAAGGTCACGATGAATGCCCCCTGTTGTCGAAGTGAAATGGTTTCAAAGTCTGAAGTCAAGGAGACATCTGCTTCTCTCATTGGAACAGAACGTTTGGCCCAAGCCCTGGCTTCTACCATGGTGGAAGCACCACCTCTTCGTTTCCCCCAAGCGCGTATAGCACGTCAGATGTTTGCGAGGGCACGTCAGAATCGACGAAGATCCGGGCAGGATGAAAACAACACGGAATCTTCTGCAAGGCAGAATACTGTCAATTCGCATTGGCTTTGGAATGCAAGGTTTGAAATTATGCCTAACTCTGCTTCTGTAGAACAACGCGCAAGCCTGCCTTCAGTAAACGAAGCTTTTCCTCAGTCTCCAGGGCTTGATCAGTCAGCAACAACAAATCAGGTGACACCGCCTACCCACTCCAAACAAGATCGTATGATGCGATAACGGATTCTCAGCCAGCAGAAGACTTGTCGTCACGATCATTTGATGCAATAACAGATAGTCAACAAAACTAGTCAAGGTCGAGGTTCATCAAGAAACGCAGCTTCAAATCCTAGAAACTTTCACAACCACTGGGCAAATTGGAATAACGCTCAACTCATGAGAACTCCTCGAAGATCGAATAGCACCCAGACGTCGTCACCTGCTACAAGCCCGCTTAGCAGGTTGCGTCAAAGTGGAAGCGGTGCCTCTCCTCATGAGACTCTTGCCGTAACAGTCCTCCCAACGATTTGATTCCACAAGTCATGTATAGAAGCTAGTGAAAAGCCCTACTCAAATTGCACAAGTTAAACTAATAGTAAGCGTATCAAACTGCTGATTATCTTATTGCGTTAAGTGTAACGACAACGACAGCGCGAGCTGGTAGCTCTTCAAACAAAAGTAATGAATTTCTTTCTCAGACTCTAGACACATTTGGCTGGAGAAGGAGTGTAAACATAAAATCGGACAAGTTGTTTCATCTTATTTTTTGGTCTCAGGTGATGGAGGAGACTTCCTCGTAGGTAGCAATAGCACTTGATTATTGCTGCTCTGCTTACTTTCATATGCAGGCTTAGGAGGCATTGTGCGAGGCTGCTCATTTATGAACGGCACATCGACTTGAGGAGGTCTATTGTTGGGCATGTTTGCTTGTGGCATATCGGCTTGGCGATGTCCATTGCGAAGCTGCTCATTGATAGATAGCATATTGGAATGTGGCATGTTATGTTGCATCATCAAATACAATAGTTGCGGATCAAAAGACGAACCGGATGCAGGAGGAATGCCATGATTAACAGCCGATGATGCGGAAGAAACCGAGTCATTGGGCATAGCTGCTCGTTCTCTAGAGTATCCTAAAAGACTATGGCTCGCGGCTGCTGGTGGGCCCATTGTGTTCATTGGTAGGCTACCGAACATGTTGCCGTATCCAATTCGTGAACCCATCATTGCTTGACCATACATTTGCTGTTGGAGCAGCATTTTGTTGCAATGGAATATTCGAGGTAGCATTTGAGGACTGCTGCTGCTGGTGCTTTTGTTGTTGCTGCTGCTGCTGCTGTTGAACGTACTGGTGCTTGATCAAGTACTCACGAGATGGCTTCCTTGACCTCTTCCTACTCCTCACCTCAACTTCGGGCAATTCATCAAACATCAAATCGCATGCTCTCCTCCAAACATCTTTTGAACGGGGCAGATAGCAGCCGCCAATTTTGAAATGGAGATGATTTCCTTGCGCACCTTGGCCACAAGATCTGCTTCAGAAATGATACCAATTTCCTTTAGAGCCTCACCGTTCTGTGCCAGTAGACGTGAGGCAAGTTCCTCGGAGCGTTTCCGCTCGATAGTTGGAAGGAACAGGTGAAATTCATCCTTTCGGGAGACTCCACTTCCATCATGGCTTCGTCTGGGTAGGTCAGCCAGTTGAAAACAAAGTTGGCTTCGTCAGAGTCAAACGGGTCAGATTTTCCATCGTTGTTGTTGAAAGGCGTGGTTGCGGATACCTTCTTTTGTGTCAACTTAAGACCGAACAAAGCGGTAGGCCGCGTCATATGCAAAAGCCGCGTCAGTAGCCAAGTCAAAGAGCCCTATGTTGTACATGAGAGTGAGCAGAGTTCAAGAAGAATGACAGTTGAGATGGTTGTTCAGATCAGTTTTAGTGGTGATATTGTCGCCACCCCTCATGCATGTACGTCCTAATGCGTAAACTTACTCCTTGGTTCATTTTGTAAATGCGAGCCTGGAAACTTCCCTCTGCGTTTTCGGTGAGTAACTCCAACATAATTTTTGTTTGAATTCTTCTGAGGGAGCTAGAGCGTCCATTCTTCCTGTGATTATGGGCAGGAGAAGCGGAAAATGGTACAACAAAGAGTTAGCAGTTGGTGGTATGTGTGGTATCGATAAAATAAAACCCAGCAGAGGATAGGGCCTTCGTCGATTCGATGCAGATGATCATGAAGAAATATCCGAAGGGCAAGAAAAAGGCCCAAATCGTTAGGCCCAAGGTTTTTAGGCCGCTGGTTTAAAAAGATCTCACCTGTCACCTGGACCTCGGCCGAGGCGGGTTTGGCTGTTGCTCTGGTTGCGAGTTCATGCTCCCCGGTTCCTCTTCGTACAATACTGCTGCTCAACAAAAGCGATCTTACGCTACAACGAATAGTGGTGCGATTGAAAGAGACTGATGAGATTTTACATGTCGATTTTTCTGGCGAAACCCGCTGGTGGTGATCAAGGGAGGAAAAGGTAAATTGAAAGGCCTCTTGCCGTCAACGTATCATTGTAGCTCTGTAGTGATCTGTATCATGCAAAACGTCACTCACAAATGCATAGAACTCCTTAAGGAACGTATCTGAAAAATGCAATGAGACAGCGGTACTGATGTGGTCACAAAAATGAGAAGCAAGCCATCGAATGTGAGGACTTCGGATTCCCGTTTCCGGCCGGAGAACCAGAAGTCGTTCGGTACTGACTACACTAAAGACAGGTCTTGTCCCACACGACATCGCACCTTACTTACCAGCAAAAACAGACAGTTTTAAACGATAACCCTGCTCAGGTAATACATATGTAATCGAAATCAATTCGAAGTAGAGTTAACCCGATCGATGGCGCGCGGGAAGTTGGAGGTATGTACGGTACATAAGTACCTATGGGTACCGCTAAGTAAGTAGAGAGAGACAGAGAGAGACGAGAGAGCGAGAGAGAATTACTACATACAATACAAGTACATTACCATTTTTATGTGACAGAAATCACATATCTGCCGGTACGAGAGGACCCTAAAGCTAGCGAAACTCCTAACTAACAATCTAGAATCACACATACTCAGTCACATTAGCCGGTACCGTCCTTGCAAAATCGACTAGCTTAGGAAAGTACCAAACCTTTTTTGTCACTCACGTGGTAACTTTCTGGGATGAAAAATGTGATTATCTACGATAGGAATTGGTATAACATATTTTTTATGTGATTTGCATCCCATTTCGTCTCATTCAGCCTCGGCCGTACCATGCTGCGTAGCAGCCATCACCATCGCTACGGAGCACTTTCGTCTCTCCGGCCGCCACTCCAGCATGGCCACTGCACCTCGACGATGTCTTCTTGACGAATACATCATAATCTGCTGATAAAGGAGGCGCCGTCGGGCGCCACCCTACGCAACCGCTAGCGTTCTTTTATGGAACGAGACCGTCCCGATTGAAACACCGCCGAGCTCCACTGCATCGATAGAGGCAACCGTTCCGTCGTAGATGCTATGGATCCGATGTTCATAATATGGTTGACGTCAGCGGTACCAAATTACTGGAAGAGAAGTGATCTTTATTTGTGGCACCATCATCTGAACACAAGATATCTTATTATGACGTGAAAAGATGGGCTCATTTTACTTCTCATGAGAGTACAAAACCTGACGCAGCAGTCGCTGGTATCGCACTCGGCGCCAGCAGAGATGCATCAATCGTAATCGCTGGCTTTAATGCACAGGATAGCTGCTTCAAGAGTGCAATCTACATATCAAAAGCAATTTTGTGTGTCGAGAAATTTATGATTATGTAAGATGATGGTCTGCATCTCACGACACATGTCATCTCGACATCTTTCGAGTATGGCACAGCCGTCAACGGATGCATCGTTTGTTGCACGGATAGATTCTGGATTCATACAACTTCATATCACATTGCACTGACAAGTTTACATGTCTGTAGAGCTGTGCAAACAAAGAGTTCCAAGAGAATGCATTTATCTTGAGTAGATGGGCCTCTGGTGCAACAAATATTGAACAATAACACTAATAGTATGTCCTAGGACCAGTATGTAACGCTAATTTAATGTTGTTATTGCCATTACCAGCCTCAAAGTTGCTTGACTTGGTGGAACTCTTGCTCTCGGGTGTTTCCGACTTAGTGAAAAATAGTGCACGCACCTACTACTGAGTACTCCCATCTACATTTGTCACACGCACAGTGATTACTCATGCATCGTACGGGCACAATACGCAGTCAGAGTGAGCATCCGATACTAATGAAACCAGAGGGGGGCTTTTCCTAATAAGTTCAAGTTCAAGAGGCAAAAGGGCGCGTGTCATTTCCTGCCGGCGCGTGCTAAATGTAAGGCTGGTCGGACCGTGTCTGGTACACCGAGTCAGATTACCATCGAATGGCAACGCTACCATCTCTCAATTAGGCCTTTGAACATCTTCCTCGATACATATATACTCTTGAGTTAATACACGTGAGTTATTAACACACTTGAGTTAATACACTTGAGTAACCAACATGAAGCCTAAAATACCGAAAAGCAAAAGGAAGAATCTCCCCCCCCCCCCCCCCGCTTCCGCCGCCGCTGCGGTCGATGAGAGCAACGTCAGCAGTACCATCAGAGATGACTCTAGCCGCTACATTGGTGTGACTTATCGTTCCCGATGCAAAAAGTACCAAGCTCGCATGTATCGGGGCAGTCATTGTCCTCTTCTTTGCCATACACCTTAAGAAAACATAATGCCCACATCAAATGCTTGGGCTGTGCCCCATTGATTCCTTCAGGGCCATCGTGTTAACGACATCCAACCTTTTCCATACATCGCAGCAGATATCAGGCGATACCCCATGAAAATGCATCCAACGACGGCTAGCTGGATTGCTGAACGGGATGACGAAAGCAAAGTTTGAATATGAATTCACAGCCTCGACGAATAATATCGGCGTCACCGTATTTTCGCTCATCCTACGACGGCACCAGTCGAGCAAATCGAGGTGCAGCAGCAACAGGGGGGGGGACTGCAGAGATAATGCAGGTGGTGGTTCGGAAGGGTGGTGGCTCCTTCATTCAATTAATTGCGGCTAAATAGGGTACATCTCATGTAACAAAAGTAAAGTGCGTTCATTACATCTAGCAAAAGTAAACTGCAGGCAAACATTCGTTCATCACCGAATGTTTTGCGCATACGTAACAATATGTACTTAAGTACTATTACCGTATTTAGCGCTACGTACTCCTTTCCCGCAGTCTCCCGCCTAAGTTCAAGTTCAAGAGGCAAAAGGGCGCGTGTCATTTCCTGCCGGCGCGTGCTACCAGTTACTGCTATGTCGCTGAGGATATTTGATTATTTACTCAGCCTCTAGGCTAGGCCAAAACGTGGCCTTTTGAGCTCTGCCTGGTATTGTACCTACACCGAGTCAGATACCATCGAATGAGCCTTTAGGCCGGCAGCCGCAGGGGTTAATATGTATCTTAGGGGTAAACAATAGAAAGCAAAAAGAGGTGCCCTCTTTTTGCTCTAGATAATTTTCAATGATAACTTACATATTTAAGGGGTGCCCCCTTTCATCTCCGTGGCATCTTGTTCATCAGCACACATCTCAAAAAGGTCTTCACCATGGCGGATTACTAGGAAAAATGAGGTCAATAACTAAGGCTCCCAAAATCAGAGACTCAGCGGATCCATGCTATCATATGGTTTGGATGGATGGATCCGCTGAGTCTCTGATTTTAGGGGCCTTAGTTATTGAGTATTTGACCATGGTCACTACTCATTTTCCGGACGATGACATGTGCCGATGCAAAAGAGGTGGTGTGTAACAACGTCTGCGTAGTATTACCACCGCCGCCGCCCTCCATCCTTCGTTGATGATATAGTCAAAGGGTTCCGCCGCTTGTTGCAGCTGCCAATGCCACTTAACATCCCCTAACCACACAATGAAAATACACTCGCAAAGAATATTAAATTATCGTACACCAAACAACGCATCAAATAGGCTATATCTTACATATTTAATCCATCCAACCGACCTGTCGCTTACTTTAAATCATATACTAAAGGATGGGGTAGTTCATACCCGCCCATAGATCAATTGGATACGAATAAATAGTAATATTCTGTGTAGGAAATGTAGCTCATGCTGCCTTATCAATTTGTAATAATTAGAAGTGAATATAGAAGTAATAACTATACCCTTCCACGAACTTCGTCAATTAAGTATCATCGACCGATTAGTATCTTTGTATCAGATGTAAGTTATGTGTGGATGACACTATATGCAATGATAGTAGCGGCTACCATGGTGGGTATGTTTAATTTTTGCAAAATGGCAAAAAGTGGGCTGGAGAAGAGACAAATAGGCAAAAAGAGAAAAGAGGCTGATGAACAACATGCCACGCTTTTTTCATTCTATTGTTTACCCCTAAGATACATATTAACCCCTGGGCAGCCGGCAACGCACCATCTCTCAATAGGCCTTTGAACATCTTCCTGATACATACTCTTGAGTTAATACACGTGAGTTATTAACACACTTGAGTTAATACACTTGAGTAACCAACATGAAGCCTAAAATACCGAAAAGCAAAAGGAAGAATCTTCCCCCCGCTTCCGCTTCCGCTTCCGCCGCCGCTGCGGTCGATGAGAGCAACGTCAGCAAGTACCATCAGAGATGACTCTAGCCGCTACATTGGTGTGACTTATCGTTCCCGATGCAAAAAGTACCAAGCTCGCATGTATCGGGGCAGTCATGAATACAACTTAGGTTTGTTTGATTTGGCTGCAGACGCAGCGTTGGCTTATGATGCGGCTCACAGAGTGGCTGGGGGGAGAGGGATATCATCGTCCACCGCTCCATCATCAACCCCATCAAAGACAAGCAAGGGTGGTGATGCAAGAGGTAGTCGCGGTTCATCCTCCATGATCACTGATGCGGAAGAAATTAAATACGCTTTGGATTGGATTGACTGTGCGGATGAAATGGAGAGACCTTCAGGCTTGCCGGAAGACGATCCGGTGCACTTGAACTTTCTTCGTCCGTCTGATTTCAGGCAGGCTAGAGAGAAGGAAATTTCTAGTCACAAGTACAAGAATAACAGCAACAATGATGATGATGTAGTATTTCCAACGGAAAGTGATCTCAAATTGCGTGTGAAGCAGGAGATATTGAATATTGCAAAAAACATATGTGTCTCAACAGGCCAAGACCCCGGGTCCTCCAGACGAGGGCAGCGATTTAACAAGTAGTAACGACGACGAAGAAGAATTACCGGGTGGTGATAACGCCTCTGAAGCAGTACGCGAAAAGGCTAGTCGTCCGGCAAAAAAAGAGAAAGTTGCAACAAATGAACGTGAGCGCTGGGTATGAAGATCGTCATGAGGAAGCCCACACTCTATTGTCACTTAACAAGAGAAGCACAAAGGAATCGAAACAGGCAGCCCGGGCACAAAAGCTTTTTGGAGTTTATGACTGGTGGTGAAGCTGCAGTCGATAGCAATTACGGACAAGTTTCTGTATCAAACCAGGCAGATGATGCAAAAGAGAATCCCCATGGCAGCGACGACAGAAAGCAGTCCTCATCCGATGCGGAGACCATCCAGCAGCAATTACAACAGAACTTAGCACGGCAACAGGCGCTAACAATTGATAGTTTCCACGGCTCATTTAATCAAAGTGCATTGATGAGTAGTCTCTTGAGCCAGTATTCCCTGGAGCAAGTACTTCGCTTTGCCCGTGAACGTCCCGACCTTGTCAACGAAGAGACAATCCGGGAATTTGTGCGGGCCCAGAGAACAGACATGTCGCAGCAGTTACTTCACAATAATAATCAGACAGATTTGCTGCATACGCAGCTCCAGGCGGCAATGATGACTGGTGGACATTTCAATCCAACCCAGCTTCCCATTGGCATGCAGACTTTGGCGGCAGAGTCAATACAGAGTCGAAACAATACTGGTGGAGGTAATGCCAAAGAAATTAACCGAGGCGGCGCAAAAAAATAGTGTAGACACTCAACAAGATGGGCAAGCAACTTTCAGACCTTCGGAGGTAAGAGAACCTAGACCATCAGATGAATCTCCTTTTTTGATGCACGTGCTTGAAGAATACAAAAAGCAAGGAGTAGGCAACCAAGATCAGGCCGCACTTCAAAAGAAGATAGCGAATGAAGCCAAGAGGGCTGCTCTGGCTCAAAAACTATCTATTCATCTTTCTAATGAAACTGAGGCACCTATCACGACGACGGAAGCATCCAAAAACTGGTGAAAAGGAGACAAGTGACGAACCTCCGCCCGTGGGTGATTCAAAAGAAAAGGCCACTGCAGCTCCTCCGGACAACAAAGAAGATGGAGACTCAGAAAACTTGGACAAAAAGACATCATCAAATTCAAAAGTCGATCGTGTTGGAGGAACGGAATCTTCCGATGTAGGTGCGGATGCTTCGAATCAAGTGAAACCAATGGGGAGACCAAATGCAACCCCTTCTCAGTCGAGAAGTGTCACTGGTTCTGCGCCATTTGCTGGTTTGCAGCAAGGTCACCCTTCATTACAAGCAATGGATCCTTTCCAACAAGCCATTCTTCAACATGTCATGGTGAATGGGAATGCGCAACAACACCAACATATGTCGCAGTCTTACGGAGGAGGAAATACTTTAGAAATGCCCGCACAAGAAGTTGCTATGAGACTCCAGCAACAATTGATGAACGAAGAATACAGGTTGCAGCAACTGAGACAAACGCTTCAAACTCAGGCATTACTACCTTATCTGAATATGGGAGGATTTGGAGTCTCTGGACCAAACAACGTGCTCAACCACATGGCTGGTAACAATGCCTTCGCTGGTGGACTTGCGAATAGTCTCATGCAGCAAAGTATGAACAATAATATCAATCAAGAGTTGCTGCTTCAGCAAGCACTAGCTCTTCAATCAAACCAAAATGCATCCATGAGTGGTGTTCTGCAGTCGCCGGCAAACAATGAGCAAATGCTTCTGGCAGCACAAAGCCAAGGCATGGATGCTGGAACATTGGCTCAGCTACTCATGAACCGAGGGGGAGCACCCCAACCCCCATCATCTTCTTCCAAGAAGGACTAGGAATATGTCTAGAGACTAATATTAGCATAACTGTCATACACAAGAACCTTCTATATATGTTTGTACCAATGAAGTCCTCCTTTTCAAGCTCCATCTAACTCGTGCATTGATTTGACACTTTGGAGAAGCTGAAAGTCGAGCAAGGGGAGGGCAGTTTTTCAGTCGGGCGAGTGGTACTTTTCTGTATTGATTCCGACGTATGTAACTCCAAAATTTGAGAGACAAATTTTTCTAAACAAATTTGCAAGAGTCCCCAAACTCGAACGAAGAGTAAGTGGCAATCAATTAAACCATTGGTGTAAAGAAGAAGAATACACTGAGCAAATAATCATTACCATATTAGAATTCTAACAGGCCATATAGCATCAGCATGTATGGTATTTCCAAACGATGGTGTGGCGGCCTCATCTGCCTCGCATCCATCCTCTCAAGGGCTGCCGCTCAAAATGATGGTAACATCCGAGAGATCACAACTACCACGGCAGGTGGATGGCTTCAAGATGGAGTTATGTTCGACGTTGAAGTCAGTGCGGGCGGCGACAGCTCCCAAGTTGTAGATTCTACGGATATGCCGGATGGAATCACTGTCATGGGAATGAACATTCTCACACCTAAAGAAGAGACGGTGTGCGTAGAAATCTACTCAAAATCTGGTTCACATGAAGGTTTTGAAACAGATTCTGCAGCTTGGACGTTTCTAGGATCTGTATCTGTGATGGGACAAGGCAGAGATTCTCTTACACCTATACCAGTTCGATCCTTTGACTTTGGTGATGACACCTTTGTACCCGCTGGAGAAAAAAGAAGCTTTTATGTGACTACTCAAGACCAGTCGATGCGTTACACAGCATACCCGGATGGACCTCACACAACAGGCTCGTTGTTCATTAGTCAGACTGTACCAGTAGGTATCACCTCAGTTGAACGTTCTGTAGCATCTGAGTTGAATGTCAACATCTATACAGGTGTTGCGAATGATTACGCATTCGGTGCTACATGGAAAGATCGAATGTTCAATGGAAATCTCCTCTACACTCTTGGGCGCGATACCTCAAATGTTCCTATCGATCTAGCTGCCAACTCTGCGAGTCGAGGCAAGACAACTTGTGATAATACTGTCGCTCCTACGGCTTCTCCTACTATAAGTAATGCACCGAGTGGCGCTCCAACGACGAAGGACTCCACGCTCAAAGCTGTCGCCACGATTTTGGTCGGGGGATTCCTTCAATCTGGAAATATGTTTGATGTATCTGTTCCAAGCGTGGAAGAAGGAGGCCCAGAAGGAGGTGTTACTGTGCTTGCCATGGAGATGTCAACCACCTCGACTGATGACATTTGTGTCGAAGTGTATTCCAAGGAAGGTACTCATGTTGGATCTGAGGACAATGCATCTGATTGGACCATGCTAGGAGCCGCGACCACAACTGGTCAAGGTGCAGCTGAGCCAACTCGGGTTCCTCTTGGATCATTGGATCCTGTGCATATCGCTGCTGGAGAAAGACGTGCGTTCTATGTCGTGATGCCTGAGCCTTTGATGCGGTACACCCAGCCCATAATGGGCGAAGTGACAGGCGATGTCTTCACTAGCAACGATGACATTCAAATCCACGTAGGATCGGTTAATGCCTTTGATTTTGGAGGATATCAGTCGGATCGTATTTGGAATGGTGCCATAATTTATTCTCTTGGTGTGCAGGCAGATGGGAAGTACAGTGATCTCACAGCGGACGCTCGACCAAGGTCTTGCCCAGTTCCTGGTGCAGAAGATAGTGCGACAGATGCTGACACTGGTGCTGATAGTAACATGGATGCTGGTGCTGGTACTGATACGGATGTTGGTGCTACCACCGATGTTGATGTTGATACTACCACAGATGTTGATGCTGATACTAGTACTCCAGTAACTGATTCTACTACGGATGCTGCCGAAGCTCCTGCAGATTCATCTGATACTACCGCAGATACCGTCACTGATACCAACTCACCTGATGCTACAGTTGTCACTCCTGGCTCTGATGAATCTCTGTCGGGATATTGTGATGCAGCAGGTGCAAGCTCTGCTGGAGTCTCAAAGGAAGTTGAATTGGAATATAAGTACACCATCATTACGGATGATGGAACAAGTGCCAACGATGCGGTTTCTAGGATGGAAGAAGAAATTCATGATGTAATGATGATTGATAAATGTGACAGTGGTGATACTGCAAAGAGGAAGTTGCGACGTTTGCAAGAGGCTGCTACCGTAACCTTCATTGGCTTCAAGTCAGCGCCGAAAGATGACGTAACTGGTGAGAGCTGCCCTGATACCACCACTATTCCTGTAGGAACTGTGTGCAGTGTAGTGCAGGGAGGAGTCACTGCAGTGGTCCCAGATGATGCGAACGATACTGAAGTGAGACAAAGTATGTCAACAGTCCTCCAACAAGTCCTGTCTAATGATGCCATTGCCACCGATGTCGGTGCTGTTGGTGTTTGCTTACATTCCAAGCGGCGAGCAAGGAGTAACTGAAGACCAAACACCAGCTACTGAGGAGGTAGTTTCAACAGGAGGAGATGCTGCCGTGGCAGCAGCGCAAGGATCGACCAACACTCAATCTGAGGGTGATTCTGCTTTGAGCACTACTCAAATCATCATTATTTCTGCAGTTTGTGGAGGGGTTCTTCTTGTAGTTCTCCTTGGTATGGTCCTTGTTCGCAGAAAGAGGAGCAAAATGGCAGATGAAAACGCTTTGTTCAGTGAATTTCCTCCCGAAGGTTACGGTGACATGCAAAATCTTGCATTCCGTAAAAGCGACGATCCACTGGACGACTTTCCGAGACAAACCCATTCTTGGGCTTCTGCGGAAGGTATTGAAAAGACTTGGCAAGATTCTGTCGTGATCTTGAACGAACAAGATGATATTTCGATTGAAACCAACGATAAATCAAGGTTTTGCTCGGAGCGCGTTGTTCTCGGGAAACTCTATCATACCACCAATGTCGAAAAGCAAGAAGAACGTTGAGTTCGTCAGGGCTGGAAGAAGCTTTGCCTCGAATAGATCAAATCAACCAGACGACACCGTGGATCTCTAGGATATAGTGTTGCTGTAGCTAAGTAGCTGTTTGTGTGTAGATAATTACCAAATGTTTTGTTCTGTTTGTTGATAGAAATTAAAGAGAGGGTAACAATAACAATAGTAGACAACTCCTTCTTCCTATTATTATTAATACTGATTCTGAGGCGAACCCTCAGTATCGTTATCTTCTTGTCTCAACCGTTACGCCCCTTGTAACGGCATATATCTACATCACCAAATACACGATCCCCGTGTCAAGCGCCACATTAGAGTAAGTTGTTGATAATATCTTACTGTCGTTCAGGCGTTGATTGCAAAATTTCATTAAACAGCGCAGGTAGACGGGATAATTTTTCGTAAATTCCCCCCACCAACCGGATAAGTCTGACGTATCACACACGCAAAATATGATTGCTTTTACTCCTCTGATGCTTTGTAGTCGAATAAGTGAGCAACGATAATAGTAGTGTCATCAATCACCTGCTCCTCCTGCATCCACCTGGCATTTGCCTCTTTCACCAAACAATCCACCGCCTCAGCGGGGCCAGGGGTAGGGAAAAGAAGTTCTATGGTCTCATCATTGTCGACAAACTCCCACAACCCATCAGTAGCAACTACTATCACTCTGTCAGAAGAAGGATCTAACTCTTTCTCGGTGAATTCGGGATCTGAAATCACACCTGCAGTATGTGCGACAGCGTCTCCAAGTGACCTAATTGAGATGACATAGAGTGAGAAAGTGAGATGAAATTGAACGAATACCAAGCATTCAAAAAAACAGTGAGGAGAGGAAGAGAATTTGGTCAACTTACCGTGACATGGCAAGTCCGGGGACATCCATATGCCCAAGCCAAACACGTGGGGGGCCATCAATACCATCATCGTACTCTACTGCAAAGACCCTCCCCCCTGCTGCGATAATACGCTCCTGTTCTCCGGGAGAATCAGGCTTGTGATCGTGAGTGAATTCCTCCGCCACCAACTTGCCGTCCTCCTCCTGACCCAAAAGTACACGAGAATCACCAATATTGACCCCAATCAACTTATTTCCGCGAATAATGGCCATCGACAAGGTTGTTCCACTGAATTCAGTATCAATACGGAAGTTACGAATAACCTGGTGCTCCACCTTCGCAATAGCATCTGCGGCCGCCCTTTTGATGTCAGTGCCCCAACTGGGGTGGGACATCATCTCCATAGCCAACTGATCACGGAATTGAGCAGAGACTCCATCACCATGCTCCCCGTGTCCATCCAAGACACAAAGAATGAGAGTGTTGGTAGCGGGATCATCCGCCATGATGAGGGCATCCTGATTCTTCTTACGGGGATTGTATGGAGCATGCCCTTTCTTTGATACTCCAGAGTATTCAGTGACAGCACATCGAAGGTGAAGATAGTGCTACAAAATAGTAATAAAATCACACAAATATAAACGAGAAAAAAAAAGTGATAACACACAACGCATTAGTACAACGAGACAACGCACTTGAACACACAATTTACACTAAAAAATCTTACATCTTCGGTCGTCTCCGGTTCTTTTCACAGGCCTCTGAAGACCAACTGGTTGGGCTGTGCCGCTCCATCAATATTCTCGCTGTCACACCCTGCGGCACTGTGAGACACGACGATCGGATTTTTTGAGATGATCCCCCCCTTATAGTTGCAACAGAGAGAGGATAGGGTTGTGGTTAGATTGGTTTATGATACAATGGATACAATAAGGCTTTACGCCAGGTAATGTTCGTTGCCTGATGACCGTAACACCGATACAGTAATTCCATCTCTTGGTGCACAGTGACGGCCATTCAAGCCAAAAATCTCTGCAATTACTACAGCGCCCGAATCATCAATGGGAAGAGCGTATAGTAACGTGTGGATCATGTGCATTGTGTATCGGCGAGCGAGGGTCATTGAAATGTCCGATGGAAACCGTTTCATTACATCATATAAGCGTACCGTTCTTTTTGTCTTTTGTTCCATTAGAAACCGTCGGCAACATAATTTTTCCGGGCATGGACAGCGGAGTGGGGGCTTGGAATCACTCATCTCTCTATTGGTTGGTTGGGTTGATGGGGCGGGTGTGGCTGTGCAGTTTGTGCTTCTTTGTTTCAAAGAGGCAGCAGGTAAGGTTTGATTTTGATTTGCGTGGAATGCAAAATTCCAAAATGGGGCGATGCGATGGATGGCGGCTGGCCGGTTCAGATAAAGTCGTGCAGCCGGATGCCGATTGGTATCGTTTGGAGGGCAAATGCCCCGTCAAATAGGAATTATTTCACAACCTTCTCTACATAGAATCCAATAAAGGGATCATTGGCCCTCTAATCTAAGCCCGTCCTTTTGGTTCTTGTAACAGCAGGTCTGTCGCATAACTTTTGTCCGCATTCCGCCGTTCTTCGCATCACGCACAGGTAATCTCTCTCGCTATCACATCGCCAATATCCACCTCCACCCTCCACGGTGCAACAAGTTGATTGATGAAGATCTGCTTTTGCTCTCGATTCGCATCATCGCGAGAGAGTTGATGTTGAATTGAGCTTTCACTGCTTTGTTACAGAAACAGTGCTCTTCTTTCCGACCAGTCTATTCATACAAGTATCGCTCTTGTTTTGTCAATAATAACAATGAAATACCTTTCGTACCTATCATGGGCTGCAGCAGTAGCTTCCCTCCCTATGAGGAGCTCTGCATTCGCTCCATCATCCTGCCAGCAGCAAACAAAAAGAACATCATCATCTTCTATGAACGTGATGATGCCAGAGATTCATGATTTACAACACGCTTCAAACATTGTTATGGATAATCATGATTATCATGCTATCATTGCACAAACAGTCCAACTGGTTAGCCGATGCTGGCGGCAGTTGCAGAAGACGCACCAGTATGATGCTCTTGCCACAGACAACGGTTTGTGGGAAAAATACATCTCGATTTACAAGGGTGGATTGGCATTCGTTCACGACAATATCGTCGATGAACCACTCCGAAAGATGGGCATTACACAGACTTGGGGACCATCCATCTTTCTGTTTACTGCTGGTGTTCGTTCGCTCCTCATTCCATTCTCCATCCAACAAAACAAATCTTCCGAGTACATGAAGGCGCTTAAACCATACACAAAGAAAATTAAGGACAAGTACAAAGATGAGAATATGCGAAACCGAGCCACTGCCAAATTGTATGAGGATGCTGAGCAGAATCCTTTGGCTGGATGTATTACATCCTTTGCTCAAATTCCAATCTTTTTAGGATTATACCGTTCGGTAACTCGTCTTGCAGCCGATGGTCGACTGGATGAGCCATTCTTGTGGATTCCAACATTGCAGGGGCCTGTTTCTGCTGAGAATAATTTCCGTGGTATGGAGTGGCTTACGGAAGGATGGGTTAACAACGCACCTGCCGCGGGATGGGATGCTGTCTTGCCCTTCCTTGTCATGCCAGTGGTCCTCGTTCTAATGCAAAGCTTCACAATGGCAGTGCTTCAGTCCGCTGAAGATAGAAAGCTCAAAGTGAGGAAGAGAAGGAGCACAGTTGAAAACGACACAGACTGTATTGAAGTTCCTTCCCTTGATGATTGGATTCTTCTCGTTGCAAGTACCTGCAGGATTGACTATTTAACTGGTTTACATCCAACTGTTCACGGTGTCACAAAGTCTAGCTATTCGTGCTTACTACAAAAGCCAATCCTCCAGAAATTGAACTTTCCAGATTATTGGAGTGCATTGGATAAGGACACTACCGGACATGACTTCTGATGAGAAGAGAGAAAGGCGGCCTTGATGGGGCTTTCAACTGGCCCTAGCTTTGATCAACTCATGGATAGAAGCCAAATTCCATGTTATGTTGTCAAGAGAGAAGCCACTTCGGGCGAGTAGTGAAGCTTGGACTCGTTGTGTAATGGGTAGTGGGAAGAAATTTCCAGAGGAACTGAAAGCCTGGGTAGGCGCCGGCCCCAAAGCAGGTTTGGAAGAAGTTGAGACCGAAGAGTGAGGCTGCATCTGTTTTCTGCTGCGTAGAGCGTAGGCAATTAGATCTCCTTGGAAACAGTACGTGTCTAATTAATAATTCTATTTTACTCCTCCTCTCAATATAAACGAAAGTGAATGTTAGATTGGCAGAGCTTCAGTTGACTATGAATTGAAGTCTGTACCAATAGGGTCTCAATGGCTGTGAGGAGTTCCCGACAATGCCAAATGCACAGCGGCACTTTTCTTCCGCTTCGCTTTCACTTTTGGCTTTTTGTTGTGGCGTGCTCAGAATCATAGTTGATGAGCGTGGGTTGTTTGTCTGTTGCTTGCTTGGTGCTGTGAAATCATACACGGAAGAGGAGAGTGGAAGCATGTGTGTAAATGGCTTTAATTGGCATCATCTTCCCCGATGGACATAGTAGAAGTGGTGGGATGGAAGAAGTGGGAGCAGGCACGCAAGAGCATTCAGACAAGCAACGTCTAAGAGATGGTGTGTCCTGACGACCAAAGGCGGCGATCTAGAGGATGGTATGACGTTAAAGATTTGAAGGTTTCCAGGAGGATAGCGAATTGGGGCGATATGCTTTGAAATCTTGGGGTTGAGTAGGTAGGATGATAGAGGTTCGCTACGATGAAACAGCAACATGTGCTGCCCCTAAAACGATCAGCTAAATTCTTAGCGGAGATGGAGATTCATCTCTTGCTTGCTTGGTGCTTGGGCTGCAATCTCAGATTGATTGCAACATCAATATCTTGGAACGGGAATCTTGAGCAGATGCCATGGCTGGTCAAGAAGTCGGTCCTCTCCATTGGTTGAAGACATCCTTGAATGAGAAGAGTTCTTCGATAGACGTGTCCATCGTATGATTACTTCTAGGGTGATCATCTGGACTTCTCGTTTTGACTACGATTGGAATTGGAAAATTGAGGTGACGTGCACGTGTCTCCATAAACTGCAGACAACATAATCAAGAGAACTCAAAAGCAACAGACAAAAGAATACAATGAGTGAAAAGAAACCCGCTAAAATGGTAGGTGGTAGTACCACTGCATCTGATTTTATCTCCTCTGGGGGCTATCGGCAGGACATATCTCGCAGTATGAGCAACTTGATTGGAGACGATGATAATGATAGCATTTCGAGCAAAGAGGAGGGATATCAGAGAGATGATTCAAGGGATCTGGAAGATATGGATGAGGAAGAGGGTATCTCTAATGAACACAAAGCACGACCTGCCATAGCACGGAAACGAGTGAAGCAGAGGGTCAACCCGAGTGAAGAAGAGACACAGATCATACCTCTATCACTTGGTCATTACATTGATCATTCTCTGGACCCACTCATTGATGATCCTCCCTTTGCACCTTTGCAGAGAATGGCAAAGTTTCCTGAAACGTTATTCGCTATTCTGTGTAATGAGAGCCTATCAGATATCATTACATGGAGGCCGCATGGTGTAAGTTTTATCTTTCCTTCCTTGTTTGTTGCACTTGTCCATTATCTCATCGTTATTGACGATAATGACGAACTAACTCAACTGTTTGTTTCTCTAATTGCATTGCTACCAGCGCTCCTTTACCATATTGGATAGAAGTGTTTTCGCCAGGAGTGTGCTACCCACCTACTACCGGACATCAAGGATGGGCAGTTTCTCAAAGCAGCTCAACGGATACTCATTTAACAAGATCAAACTGGATGTGAACCAGTACACCTATTACCACCCATTTTTTCTACGAGGCCTCCCTCATTTGGTCAAGAACATCAAGCGAAATGTTTCGGGGACATCCCCTGCTAAAGGTGGCAATCAAATCACAGAGGCTGACTTGGAAAGAATAAGTGCTGAAGCCCCTGTCCCAGACAGGGTAAGTGAGACTAGCAGAGCCAATGCTGCCATCCAAAGGATCAACCATCAATATGAGATAAATCAACTTCAAGAAGAACCCTCTGAACCTTTGCTACGGGCTCAAGCTCCTGTGTCGGCATCATTTCCGAGTCCTCAGCACACCACGTCGAGCAACATTTTCGCAGGAGGGCCTACTTTGCCGCCTCAGGTGAATTACGAGCCAATGCTACCAATGTCAGCAACGTCACAGTTTCAAAATGTTGCACCCACTGTAAACTCTTCATATTATCACCCTTGGGCTTACAACCATCCGCAGGTGGGAAGTGGATTGCCTGCTCCAGAAATACCTCCTCCTGCCGGTTGGGACACGGTAACGAACGCATTATTGCAAGCATTCCAGACGGCTCAAGCCCAAAGGCAGCTTCAAGATCAGGCGCAACAAGCTCAGCTCACGCTTCTCGCCAATGCTCTTGCAGCTGATTTGCAAAACACACACAGCCACCTCTCGTACCCTACTCTTACTCCTTCGCAACTAGGAGCACTACATAGTGCCGTGGCAAACTTGAATTATGCACATGTTCCCTCGACCATTTATGCCCCACGATGGGTGCCAGGCACAGTACAACAGCAGCAGCAACAACAACAGCAACAACAACGTCTGGTAGCACAACTGTTGCTGCAGCGGTTGCACCAGCAGCAGCAGCAGAATAGCAACTTGAACGATGGCACAAACTTCTCTCCAAGTGCAGAGCCGAATGATGGATATGACAATGAACAAAATAATGCAGAGTAGATGATGTACAATTAGCCGCGCTGTAGAATATGCACTTGACGACAATGACTCTTTAGATATATATACTTCGAACTTGTAGAAACAAATTTGCTTATAATTTTGATTATATTGATCACTCTATTATACCTCTGCCTTCGTCGATCGTAGTGTAATGTGCGCGTAAGCCATGACATTGCGTGTTTGTTCAAGACAGGATTCTAAACCAATATGTGACTGCATTCAATTCCTCTTTCCACCTGGCTGGTAATCTTGTGGCTTTGGTACCTTTTCCAAATACGAATTGTCATCTTTATCATACCAATCTCTGTGACCAGTGTCGAAATATTTGGTGTATTCTTCTTGATACTTATCACGTAGCATTTGAATAAAGCCCTCTTGCGGGTGCTGCTGCTGTTGTTGTGTACTGTTAGTTCCTGGACCCTCTGTTCTACCTTGAATCATCATGCTTCCCAGTTGATAACCTTGATAGCAAAAGAGACCGAAGAACGTTGTAACAACCGACTTGTGGAGAACGTCCGCTATTTTGTTAGTGAGACTCATGGTGTGTATTGTTTATCACTTCTTCCGATCGACGGTATGTTTATTGCAAGTGATCGTCGAGTTGTCTGGTAAGCTGGTGTGCCTCTTTGCGTAGGACGTGTGCTGCTGCTTCTGCTCAATGACTTTTCAACGATAGAGTAACAGTAAATTAACAGCACTGTTGTATGGAGTATGTCAGCGGATTCTTCTTTGTTGATAATGAGCATAGGAGTATTAGTCGTCCATGGTGACAAGATTTTTACTTTTACTGGTGCCTGAGTCATCATTGTGGCGCGCCCCATGCGAACACCGCTTCATCCGAGCCGATGGAACATACCACACTCTCTCATTTTACAATGCTGCCGCCGATGATACTGCTCCTTCCGCTGCTTCTTGCCAGCGCATATTCATCTTCATCTGATGGATCAAGAGTTGCTAAATACGAGCAAGCAATTTCGCAAGGAGAGACGGCGCTTGCTGAGCTTCTCGAAACGCACCCGGAAGTTGTGGCGGCTGCGGGCAACGTAGAAATCAGCGAGAGTCAATATCGCTTCACTATTCCACCTACCAACGACTATATAGTCAGCATTCTTGTGAATCCGTGCGGAAGCAATGGGACGTATGGACGCGAAGATGATGTGGCCCTTGGCTACGATTGCTGCATGGAGAGGTTTGGATCGGGCGAGTATGGCTATCGGCTGGGCAGCAAGGACCGTTTTTCTAATGGATATTCTAATGGCATCCCAATTGACTCCGAGCTTCACAATATCGATCTTGTTGACGAATTTGGTAACAGTTTGGATTACAGTCATTCTCGACGCGCAGATGATGTTGTCTACATCGACGAATCGTGCACAGGCTTGCGACAACCGCACACAGCGTGCATTGCTGACAGATTCGCAGCTGCTCGGAGTAAACTGAATCCACCCTGCTGGGACAACAACTCCACGGTAGATTCAACTTTAGATTGCCACACGCCAACAGGGAAGCGACAGCGGCATTGTATGCAAGTATCCTACTCACTCAATGCCTTTATTCCCGTCTGTGGAGGTGACTTTGAAGACTCTGATGACTGCGGCAGCTTCCTCGAAGTTCATGGACCGTCTACTCCTTACGATAACGAAGAAGCAATGCTGTCGCAAACGAAAATTACGACTCCTATGTCCAATGGGATGTATACCACGACGCTTTCGTTGAAGTACAAAGACGACCCTTCACGAATCCTTTGCTCGTATGAGTACCATGACATTCAAGTAGGATCCATGGTGCGAGTAAAGAGTCCTATATCTTGCTGCTGCCCACCATGGTTGTCTCCTCTTCGTGACTCAAAGGAGGGAGCATTCTTCTGCCCAAAGCGCAAGTATGCCAAAGATGGCGGTCCATTTGCACCCGACTACAACACTCTGGAGGAACAATTCGCTGATCATGAGTTCCAGCAGTCATTCCCACGCTGTCCTGCACTGGATGGAGATGATATTCTAATGTGCACACAAGAGCGAGTCTTTGCAGAGGATATACCAAAGGGTCATTCTGGTCGCTATTTCGCTCGTCCATGTGCACCATTGGTTGAAGCAGACGATAGTGGAGGATACTCATCTGCAGATGTTTCTGGGATATATCTTGGCGTTTGCCCTATTGACGATAGGTTTGCTGGCTGTGGAATAGCACCATCGTCTGGACTATGCCATGGCAAGGACCACCAATACACGATGGAAGGTGAAATTGGAAAAGTCACCAGTATTCCTAACAAATCCAATCCAAACTACGGTGTCACATTCAACAATGGCAGGTCGGTATACTGGTTCCAAAAGAATGACTTGGACTTTCTCAAGCCAGAAAGTAACTACGAAGTATGGTTTGTAGTACGAAATAGAATTGAAAAGAGAGTGAAAAAGAGGAAACCCTTCCGAGTGATTTGGCCTAGATGCACATACGATTCTATCAACGACAGATACTTTCCATATGCAATGTTGGATGATGAAGGCAATCCCATGCCTGTACTCTGAATTGTGTAGTATAGTACTTCATTTATATAAGTTTGTTCATGTAAGTAGCAATCTTTCTCTCAACCTAATTTCTTTTCCATTTCAATGAGAAAGTCAAACGGAGTTGCATCAAGAAAACCATACACTCCAGGTGCCTCAAAGCCCAACTTCTTATACAATGAAATAGCAGGAATATTCTTACTCTGCACTGTAAGCTTCAAAGTTGTTGGTAGTTTGTCCGATAATGAGTCTTCCACTGCCTCCATCATTAACTGTGCAAGCCCTTGCTTTCTTGCCTCCTCTCTCACATATACATTGTTCACAATCTTGGCACGCGTGTTGAGATCAGCGGTACCCAGCACAGTTCCATCTTTTGCTTGCGCAATAACACAAATGTATCCTGGTTTCTGAATTTGATCTGCATTGCAAAATGATTTTGCAGCGGATAGTAACGTCGAGACGTCCTTGCCTTCGTTTGCATATGCAGACCTTCTACATTCTTGAATGGCACTTAGATCTTTTGAAATGTCGGCTACCCGTATGGTTGCAGCAGATATAGCTGTGCCACTACCGAATGATGAGCATGGTACTGACAGAAAGGCAGCAACGATGGAAAGAAGTAGTAGAAGAGTGTTACTGGGTGTCATGGTTGCATTTAATGAGTGTAAGATTGTGTGCTAGCTGTAGAGATAGATCAACGCAAAGAGTCTCGACATTTTTCACTTCAAGGGAAGATCTTTCTTCCTATGAGTGACGAATATTTGGCGCGAGGGGGCTTCTCAAAGAATTCTCGCGCGATGACTCGTTCCGCTCGAATAGCAAGCAAGATCCGCCCATACATACCTATCGTAAAACAACCATGAAGATCCCAGCCGAAGCCATCGGCGCAATAGCGGCAGCATCCGCCAGCGTGTCAAGACGCCTGTTAGCTGGAGATATCTCCACCGCAGCTGGCATCGCCGGCGTCTCCACGAGAACAACATTCAGTAATAAAAAGCCAGTCATTCCACGCCACCTTCAAGAACAGCTGGCTGAGCCAGATGCAATTCAGCAGCACCGCCACCTCGGCGTTGGAGGTGCAGACGAGAATGATTATAAATGCGACACAGAATTCATCAAGTGCGTCATCAACCCCCAATGTCGCTCGTGCTTTAACGGTATGGAAGAGAATGATATCGATTGGACAAATGTTGTACCAGATACGCCCTGTCAGGATGTCTTGGGATTTTTGCATGCCGCCGGACATTGTACTGATTTAAGAGGTGTTAATGATGATGTTGACACATTCTGTGGGGCATTTGATTCCTGTGTCATGTGGGAGGAGGATGACGAAGAAGAGATTTGGGATGAAGGGCATCCAGACAGTGAAGAATTTATGGATTGTTCCAAACTGACGGAGTGTAAGTGGGAGGGTATGCACGAACAATTCCTAGGAGATGGAATATGCCATGATACCATGCCGGGATGTTACAATTCTGCTGTTTGCAACTATGATGGTGGGGATTGTTGCAAGGATACTTGTGTTTATCCTGGAAATGATGCCTACGGTGAATGTGGAATGGAGGGCTATGCTTGTCGTAATCCCAAAAGTACAAATTGTCAACCTGTCTTGGCAAGGATGTACAATGACGTTTGCGAAACAGAGACCAATGAGGATGATGCCGTTGTCTTTGATGATGACATGTACGAACAGGCTGAGAAAGAAAAGTTGCCCGATTGTGGAGCCGGTGAGATGCTTTATCGTCTCGTTCAATATGATTCGTGGGGAGATGGATGGGACGAAACACAAATGACAGTGCGTAATCGTGCAGATGAAAGCAAGGATATCTACAAGGGAGGGCTTGCATATGGAAGTCAAGGAACTGTCCACTTGTGTCTCACGAAAAATGAACCTGTATGTTATCATGTGGAAGTTCTAAATGGTATTTGGGGAAATGAAATTTCGTGGGAACTGCGACCAATTTCTGGCGGTGCTCCAGTTATTGCCGCTGGTGGAAGTCCCACAGACTGCAACGTCCCTCTTGGGGGATTGATCCCAGACTGCCCAAACACGTGCGACAAAAGTCGACCGGACACAGACATTACTGATCCTAACTACAGATCTTACAAAGACATGGAGGCATGCATTGAAAAGAGTTGCGTTATTCAGGTTGGAGCATGCTCCAAGAAGGAAAGTTGTTCTGAATGCATGCAAGAAACTACCCCGGATTTTTGCTTTGCCGACGCCGATTTCAACTCTCTAATCGATTGCTCGATGTGCTCTTGTACTGAGAAGCGGCCGGACTACTGCGATGCCAAGTCTACTGGTGAGGCAGCGTGGAATGGTTCCAGTTCAGCTTCACACCAGGGTACTGTAAAAGTTAAACCTGCCCCTGATAGTAGCGGTAGTGGTAGTGGATCTGCAATGGCGAAAGGAGCAGCATGTACTCCAGATCAAACACTGAAGGGTACTACAGCGTTAGACAAGTTTGACAAGTGCGCAGATATTGGCAAGATGGTCAGTATGTTGACTGAGTTCGATAATGAAAATTTTGGTAAACTTGATATCTTTGAGGCGTGTGCGAAAACGTATGCGAACGATAAGTTGCATGGAGGAAGGAAAGCTATGGATTGCATGAGAATTTTGCATGACATTGCTCGAGATGATGTCGGCAACGATAACAATGGTGGATCACTGCCTGACAGTGTCGCCATCGCTGTGGCTGAAATGGGACACGAACTATACTACGACGGCCAAGGATTTTGTGATTGCATTGTTGAAGTTAATGAGTTGGCACCCATGTGTAACAGCTTCACAGGGTTCAAGACATTGTTGTATGAGGCAATTGATGCGTGCAAATCCCTCGATATGATTGACTGTGCTGCTTTGGATGAGTTTTACTCGGATTGCAAAACCAACTTGTCCAAGCAGTTCGCAGACCCTGGCTTTACAAATAGCGACAGCAACGAGCAATGCGAATATGTTTCGGCTGGATGTGGATCAAGTGGAGCATTTCCTTCGTTGCGTAAAATGGACTGTGGCGTTGGCAAGGAAGTATCAAAGTCTGTTTGGGATTTCTACAAAATTTTCAATCGTGAATGTTGGGATGAAATAATCAGGGATAATCCAGGAGGAGATTCATCGGACGTCGTTCCTTCTCCAACACCCCCAGTGGCTCCAAGACCATCACCGCCCGTTCCTTCTCCTCGTGTAGAACCAACTCCGAAAAAGCCATATAGCCCCTGGAAGCCTTCTGCGTCTGAAGAGAAAAAGAAGTATTATAGTCCTTCCGACCCTGAACCTGAGCCCGAGACCGAAAAGACCTACGCAGAGACAAAATCACATCATTATATTTTATATCCAGTACTCATTCTAGGCTTTCTCACTACTGGTTATGTGTGGTATAAGAAGCGCAAGGAAAATTTCAATTATATGCGCTTTCGTCAAATGCGAGCAGCGAGGAATTTTGGAGGTGATGGAGATTACCATGGAGTGTCTATGGCAGATTCAACTAGCTTTGAGCCAGCAACGTTGCCACCTAGACCAGACGGTATGGCATGAGCGGCTTGGCTTGGAGCGAAAATATAGTACACGTAATTTAGAGTTTAGTTTGTATAATGTAACAGCTACCACTTTGTGTGCGTTGGGAAGGGAATGATAATATTGATCAAGCTCTTGCCGAATACTCGTTCGAAGTTCTTTCTGATTCCAAGGTCGAAAGGATTTACAACGTCGTTTCTATCGGGGCGCGTCTTCTTTTCTAACGTAGTAAATCCTTTGGCAATGCTTAACAAATGATCGAGCAAAAATACAAACATGCAGATTGAAACGAATAGCAAGAAAGGGAAAACTGCTCGTAAGATCACGTCATCATCAATTTTGCCTGTGTTTCGGTAGTCTTTAAGGAGAGTCCAGGGCGGAGGTAGATCTAAAATACCCGTGCCATATTGTGGCCCCATTATCTTAAAACCGTGAAGTTGAAAATATTCCCTCATCATGGCATAGAAATCCAATGCTAGCAAGCATGCGCCATACCAGCAACCAAGCATTATATAAAAGATCAAGAGCACAAAATTCCGATAGTTGTTGTATCCAATACAGCCGTTAATCCAAGGGCAGTGATGGTCGTATTCTAACACACATACTTTACATACTCGACAATGGTGGCTTCTTGCATTTCGATTGATTTCACACTTGTGGCAGAATGTGTCGTTGGGCATTGGGTGGTGAACAGCATTTTGTGTTGATTCCTCTATTCTCGTATTCGTTGTGCAGTGCTTGTAGAAATTGCACCTCTTTTTCTCTTCATTGATTTTAACTCGAGATTGTATGAAGCAACAACCTCCAATTTTGATCACAGCATCATTCCTTTTAGCTACAGATGCATTAATGTTAGCTGTCATCTCAGACTTTGGTGATATTACAATACCAGGGCTTTTGTATATACAATATAGATAGTGACTCAAGACGTTAAACGCAAGCCAAACCACAATGCTTGTGTGTAGCGTCTCGCTTTTGCCTTTCTTGATAACTGCAGTATCCCGAAACGTTGTAAAGTAAGAGCCGACACATAGCAAAGTGAGTGTGATCCCAGCGCAAGGAATCAATGGTCGGAGCCGACAAGCAAATCCATTGATACGAATCCTCCTTAAATCATCGCGACATGGGAGGATAGTGTCTAATAGTGCAGATGAGAGACGATAGAGCCAGTACAATGCATTGAAATCTTGACCGACGGGTGCGTAGAGAGCATCAATAAAATCTGACCAAGTTCGTTGCAATTTTGAACCCGGCGTCAGCAACCGCATTGTGTAGTAGACGAATGCAGCACCACCCAACCTCCACAAGTACAACTAACTAACAACACAACACTCGGTGCGGCCGGCTGGAAAAGGGGGAAGGGGGAAGGGCCGAGAGAGAATCGTGCAAAAGATCTCTTTTGGTC